>JAGDQP010033181.1:3970-20832 GCA_022664845.1 Lepisma saccharinum
GGTAAGATATTTTGGCCCCTTCCCTCACCTCTGCAGTATGTCGAACCTAATATGTAGGATAGTTGGATCTTGACAAGATGAATAAGAAATCTCCCTTGTGACAATAGTAGATTTATAATCATAGTTAATGGCAATTTATAAATGTCAATGCGGTTAAGCTGTTACTGAACAGATGTAGTGTAATTTCTTAAGGTATTGATATTTAATATATATTATTTTCTTGATGTAATAAACTCCAGCCTCATGATTATGATAAGTAAAGTTTTTATGTTATGTTATTAACAATGTTCTCTATCAAAAACGATACTGATCTGACTGCAGCCATTGATAATTATGTGCATATATGAAGCCAGGGTGCGTAGAACACACTTATTCTCGTTTTTCCACTTGCAGTCTAATCCAATGTGGATCAAATTTTCAGTCCTAACCCTGTTTTATAGGCTTCTTATCGCTGTGTGGTCCGTTTATTATTTAAATTTAATTTCCTGAGTTATTAAAATAAGAGTATATCATACCCTGCATAGAATAGAAAATATTGCAAATAGTATAAACATTTTTGCCAGTAATAAGACATAAATAAAAATAGGTCACATAGCGTTGTTAAACGTAAACAAATTGAGTTGAACCGAAACCTTGGTTAATACCGTATTGGTTTGACTGGAAGTGCAAAAACGAGATTAAGTGTGATCTCCGCTCCCTGGCTTCATATAAGCATATAATTATCAATGGCTGCAGTCAGTTCAGTATCGTTTTTGATAGAGGACATTGTTAATAACATAACATAAAATGCTTTACTTATCATAATCCTGAGGTTGGATCTTACTGTATCAGAAATAATCTATATTAAAAATCAATACCTTAAGAAATTACACTACATCTGTTCGGTAACAGCGAAAGTACACAGACATTTAGGAATTGCCATTAATTGTGATTATAATTCTACTATTGTCACAAGGGAGATTTGTTTTTATCTTGTCAAGATCTAACTATCCTACATTTTAGGTTCGACATACTGCAGAGGTGAGAGAAGGGGACAAAATATCTTAATCACCACAACAACGGACATACAAATCGCTAGCAAACCCGCGTAAAGCCGTTCCTCTAGCGACTCCTCAAAACTGTTACTTAAATAAACCTGTACTTTGTAGGAAACTTAATGTTAAAGTAAACTTGTCAAGCCTCCGCAAAACGTAGGGATTGCGTACAGCTGGATAGATGTAATTTCAATATAATCTCAACTCGAGAAGTGGGGGGACTTCAATCAAGTTTAAAATAATCTACAATGTTGTCAAGTTCTATCGAATAGTGATCCTGAGTTTGAAACCCTTTGGATCAAAATGGGAAATGCACATAATAACGATATGATTATTGGATATGCGTACACCACAGGAAGTTCAGTAGACAAGGATTGCGAAATTAAGCAAGATATCCACTATCAACTACCGTAAAACAAAATAACAGTTCTTCTGAGTGTTACAAACCTTAATCTCTTGAAAACAGAAAACAACATTTCTTATTATGTGATTCGTACCAGGTTTATGTTTTGAATAATTGGTTAAACTTCCTATTAGAGTCACGTGTCGTTCTAAAATCCCGATTGATTACATATAAACAAAACACTCAAGTCAACATATTATCACTAAAACTGCGTACGCAAATATGATTATTCATGTTCTAGTTTTCATTAAGTTACATTTCGTTAATGTCCTCGGAAAAATCTGAAAATTGAAAAGAATTGAATACCCTTTTGTAATTCGGAAACAAACTACCATTCCATGAAAGTGTAAATTTTACACGCACAGAAGGTAAGGTACCACATTTCACAAAACTTATTAAATTGACAGTAGATACATTTGCACAGGCAAATGCCAATACAACCGTATTCTTGGTTATTTAGATATTTTAGAACTTATTTCAGGAACAATCAATTTATTCAAAACAGGCGATTGATCCAGTAAACTCGTATACGTCGCACAATATAGATATAAGTAACTAGTACACGAAAGTGGAAAAGAAACGAAAACAATATACTATACAAATAATGTTACTCTATTAATATCTAATACTGACAAATACGAGGTGTGACACAAAGAAAAACCGGACTGAAGTAATAACTCAGAGTACTTACATTATTGCTTCATGTAGGTGGTGTCACCTTCAAGGTAGTCCCCCTCTGCTTCAACACTCTTCTTCATTGGCCGCTGCCATTGTTTGTAACACACCTGGAAGTCAGGGTAAGGGTCGTTAGTACGATATCCGTTTTTTAAATCTCATTAACGGAAATAAAAAAGTGTTCCTTTCAGTTGATATTTGATTTTGGGGATGAGGAAATCGCAGGGTGCCAAATGAGGCGAGCAGGGCTGGTGTTCTAACACTGCAATGTTTTTTCTAGCCAAAGAAATGCTGTACGGAAAGTGCCTTGTTGGCGGGTATATTGTCCTGATTTAAAATCCAACCACTTTCCCACAACTAAGGTCGTTTCTTAGAACGTTTTCACGAAGTTTCTCAAACACCTGAAGGTAGTAATGTTGATTTACAGTTTGTCCATGAGGAACCCGATCAATCATCACCATTCCACGAATAGAAAAGAACACTAGTAACATTGCCTTAGATTTGGACTTGGACATTCGAGCCCTTTTGGGCCGGGTAGAGCCCGCACCCTTCCACTGCATGGATTGTAGCTTTGTTTTGGGGTCATAGGGAAACATCAACAGTTACAACTAAATCCAACAAATTTGGGTCGTCGTCAATCCTTTAAATGTTTTCGCAGTTTCACGAGAAACTTGATGTTTATCTTTTGTTCTACTTTCACACTCGTCATTTTCCGCCAACGCACTGACACACGTGTTCACTCATTGAAGTTTGTGTCGCGAATAAAACAATATACATCATGCTACTTATGTTTAGTAATACAGCTACAATCCGGTTTTCTTTGTCACACCTCGTATTGTATTCTAAAAGAGGAATAATATACAATACTGTACATTCTATTCTGTATGTACATTGTATTCTAGTATACAATACTTGTTTACTGGACTGCGATAACCATGTTACCAAAAGGATTGAAATTTTCAATGTCCTTAATATAAACGTATTTTTGGTTGGCAAATTACACTCTAATCAAGATTTTTCAGCAACCAATTAGAGAATAGAAACAAATATAATACAGAAAACAAGGCATTTTTCTGTAATACAAGTCACAAGTGAAGGAATTCACATTTGAATATGTGATATGCACAAGGAGAACATTCATCATTTTGGACATGTTCAACTGAGATGTTAATTTTGCTTCTTGTACTTGTTCCTACCCACTGTCCAAAGAAGGAAAAGATTCCTTTGGATCTAGCCTATTAAACTGATTTGTTTAAACTGATGTGTTAATCGATCCGACCTCCACATAAGCAAGTTGAGATATTTCATTAACTGGAAAGATCAAAAAGGATATGTTTTTGTCTATACTGATAGACGGTAAACTGATATTTTATATCTTTACAAGGTCGTAGTGATGTAATTCTGCCAACGACTCCTTCATACAACTATGACATTCGCATAAATAACTCCTTCATACAACCATGGTATTCGTATAAATAAGAAGAAAGCACTGTATGTGGAAAAAATAGTGAAACATTCATCAATAATACAATGACGTATATACAGAATATTACTTTGGCCCACAAGTGATAATGATGACAGATAGGATGATTTCGAATGACTGAATGTGTACGAGGCACACACAAAATTATATTTACTTCTGTGGGACAAAAGTTGAATTTCTCAAGTCACAGTGTGAAACAGTTGTACTTGGTCTAATGTTTAATGCTTATGTTAATTTTCTAGCATTAAAAAAATGCATTTCATTGTAAGAGTTGGAATTTTATCGTTCTTATGAGTTTAAATTTTGTAATATATCAGATCTACAAATCAATTTACAACAGAAAGATTATAATAATTAAAATGTATAACATTTGTAACAACCTGTAAATATACAAGTAATATGAACCACAATGAAAATAATAATTAACATTAATAAAATAAATAACTTTTCTAACATTTTATCAAGTTATATATAAATTCTGAACTAAAGATTAAAAACAAATATTATCCATCAACCAACTGAGATGGAAAAGGAAACTATTCCAGGCACTTTCAGTATTAATTACTGCATGATTAATACTGCCTTGTCCTGGAAAGTAGGTGGAAATTATCAAGCATAAATAAACAATTGTGAAATGTTTCCTAAATAGCACCCAATTTTTGAAACGCAGTATTTTTTTTTTTTAAAAATCAATCTAAGTGGATCTTTTTCTTTCGCATCTCACCATTTCCAATTTTTTAAAATAACATATACAAATCCGGAAATCAGATTATTTTAGTTAGAAGATATTATTACATATTTTATAAGTCTTAATCGCCAAACCTTATGCAGATAATACGAAGACTTCATATCGCAAAGGATTGTTTTCGAATCAGTGTAAACAAGGACGACTTTAGTTGTAACCAAAGTATAAAGGTCGATCACAGCATTAAATTTAGACTGATTTCATTAAGTCATACACAGAGTTGTATTCCGGAGAATGTATTCAATAAACAATTATTTTTCTATTGCAAATAACGATTTCATATCAATAAAAACATTTATCTTTAAGATTAAAGTATCAGTGAATCATTATTAATGCATCTAACAAACTATGTCGGAAATATTTTCACACGCGAACTAATATATTTATCGGAATCTTGTCTCTGCATGTAAAGAAATATTTGGAAACCGTTAATCATGACCTAATCTTAAGAAGTATATGACGATTTAAGAAGTATATTTAGACTTGACGAACATGATGTAAACTGTTTTAAAACCTATTCGGAAATATAACCTTAAAAACTAGTTTTGGTAGAGTATTGGCTTCTATATTATCATTATCTACCGACTTGCCTTAATGATCTGTTCTCGAACACATGCTCTTTAGCATGTTTAATGACGACACCCTATTAACCAAAGTCTACGTTAAGATGTTTTTGTATGTTAATGATTGCCGAATAACACTTACAAATAGCTAATTACAAGATTCAAAGAAAATAACGAGAGCACATTTTCTAGGGTAGGAAATTAATACCGAAACCATCACAATTTACAAAAGAATGTACTAAAGACAGGAGACATCTTATTACCTCAGAATCATAACTACCAGCATTAAACATCAATGGATCGTCGGTAAAATTTGACAAAATCTTAGAATATTTAGGAGTTATCATAAACTTACATTTTAATGATAGGCCATCCAAGCGTCCTAAAAGAAGGACATAGCGTCCTACCGGTAGTACGTAGAGAAACTGCGATAATGAATGGTTTCACATACTGGCAACGAAACAAAATTCAGTGTCCATATAGTGGTCATACAGAATCTTTAGCGAAGATCTGAATCAGTGCTAGGTGACGTCATCTTTGTTGACTTTTTAGCGTTGAAATGTTTTTCCATTTTAGAACCCATATTTGAGAGCTGGAAAATAAAACCACAATCACGAATAAAATAACAACTATACATTCAGAACATATAACAATACATGTACTATCGTCCTACTAGGTAGTACATTTGTGTGCTACCAGCAGGACACACATATGAACACCGCTGTACTGCGAACAGGACACGACATCGTCCTACCGGCAGGACAAATTCCTGGACAACAAATGCTTTCGTGAAACTAAATCCTATATTAAATTGGATATTACCATTTAGAAATATATTAATGCAAGCTTAAGTAAAATGTTTTAATCAACTTACTTACACCCACGTTCTTTACACGAAGTCAGCCTTTCCTTAACAATAAACTCAATCTCTTTAGAAGTGATAGACAATCGAGTAACTTTCATTACAATAATTAATATCTCGCAGAATATTCAAGATCAATCTTCCAATACGATATTTTTATGTCGAGACCAAACAGCAGTTTGTATAGTTGAAGGACATTTCATTTTCAAACACCAGTAATTTGGAATTCGGTCCTAACCCAACTAAAACTAGTTCATAAGAATACACATTTCTCAGACCTTCTTAAAAGTCGTATAGTTGATTAGTAACGCCTACTTCCCTTTTTCAGAAGTTTCTAATATTATATATTTATTTCCTATTGGAGCTATATTTTTTTTATAAAATCGACATATTGAAACATTTGTTCAATTTGTGGCATAGATTCATTCAATTGCTCTATTCAATCAACTAAAAGATCTTTTTATCTACTCTGTCTGTTCAATTATAGTCCGTAATAATCAATTCTTTTGTATTAGGTTCTAAGTCATCTTACGTTATTAACAGTAAACTAATTCTAAAGCTGTATTGTATTATATAGGTAGTTTTGTATCTATAGTTTGGGTATTAGTATTCTTAATATTGTGTTGAGTATTTTACTGAAATATCATGGATATAACTGTACTATATTCTGAATTGTACTATGTTCTGGTACATAAAACGAAATAACTTCGTTTATTCAAAGAAGGAACGAAATTACACATTGGTTCAATCTGACTGTTTTATGAGATATTAGTAGCAATAATAACCGCGTTCAATTATACTTTCAACACAGAAAATGTTTAGATTCGTTTTTATAAAAAAGAATAACGCACTCTACGTAATATACTGCATTCATAATATTATAATGAATTAATGCTTAGTATGCACTGTCAGGTGTCACATTTAAATTTAAATATTTACATTTTTAATAATAGCTAAAATATGTATATAATTGGAAATATTTTGAAGTAAACAATCTAGTTGATGATTAAATGTGTTTGGTGTAAATCCATTGAATAGTAAAGGGAGAGAAGGGGATGTTCTTCAAATAAAAGAAAAGTGATTGCTTACGTAACAAGTACTAGATACTGAGCTAACCGCTAAAGAAAACGTCAATATAAATGCACAAACAATCCACATTTTACTGCCTTAACCTTTAATGGATTACACTTATATTATGCTAAATAACTAACAATTTATAGCCAATTTTAGCATAGTACATATGTAGGTAAATAAGATAATACAACTTTAAAATGCGTTTTATAAGAAACCGTATCACTTGTTTCACTGCACTCTTTATTTGAGGACTTCGCTGGATAGCGGCTTAACCGAGTTAAGTGCTCTTTCCGTTTCCTGGCCTATTAGCTCTATTATACTTCCACACATAGGAATATGTGCGGATTTGCCCGTCCGTTGATACAAGTCCTGAGGTTGTTTTCGGATTACCGTTGTTAACGAATTGAAGAAAGGAATTTCATATTTGCTCTATTGAAGGTAGTCGACGCAACAAACTGCATTTTCATGTTGGTTGATCAGCCTGTAGGCATATACCTCAGAATCACTCTCTAATAATTTGACTGAACTGACACCTCCGTTGCCACTATCGGAAGTGTCATAATTTTAATTGGAAATTAGCCCTTATTTTTCCGAAGTAGTATATGAGTCAAATTTCCTTCGAATATGTCAAGGAGTGTAGAATTAGATAGCTTCAAACCAATGAACACACTAGAACCCCGATAAGGACTTTCGTATATACAGAAGGCAGTAAAAGGGAAAAAATGTATACTGCAATAGGGAAAATCAACAAACATTAATACACAAACCATTATTTCGTTGAATAGACAGTAATCCATACGTTTGCCGATATTTTGTGTGGAATCTTTAGCAGAACTTCAATTTTGTTGACAGATAACTATACAATTTAGGATATTCTAGTGGGTGGGGATCGCCACCTTGTTGCTTCCCTAGAGTAACGAAGAATATTCATAAATGTTTGGTAGAAATACGTGGAACAGTAAAGAGGATCCTGGAGGAGATTGAAAAACTGGCTGTGAAGTAAAGTGTAGCAGTATTGATAATTGGAGTACAGTTTTCTAAGGTTATGATCGAATTATGTTGAAAAATATTATTGCAAGCTTTGATGAAAATTCGTTAAACAAAATAAAAGATTGTGTGATATTGTATTTTAACATAAATTTACAATACTCATAATTAGAGGAGCATGGGGATGTGGAAACCCAAAAGTCGCCTTTTTTCTGAGGTATTGATGATTATTTTTTTCCAAGTTTGGTGCGGATACGACGTCGAGAAATTTCTTCTATGATAAAACGCGTTAATTTTTGTTATTAATTCTATTAACAACAAGGATTATTATACCATCTCTGTGATTTAAGAAATACTTCCCTTGCAATATTAGCGGCACAATTCCGTAGTATGTCAAAACTCCCTCAGTCAGAGGAAATATATTAAAATCGCATTTAAACTTCCTAGCCTTTTTGTCTGAGAACATCGTTTTTCTGGTTACACCGACCTTCCAGCGAACTCCTCATTTATTTCCTTTTAATTTTCTGTTCCAATAAATTTCAAATGTTAATGTATAATTATTTTCTTCTCTATTTACAGATGAATTTTATGCACAACCCACTAGAGGATCAACAATCTCGCAAACTCTTTTTAAATTTAAGACCTCCACAGTTCATTCTCAATCAAACACACCCATTCTGTGTGCAGGTAGATGTTCTTAAGTAGATCTTAAATTGTTGTAATATATCTGTAGTCTTTTGAAAACATTTAGATAAGTCATGGTTAGCCCTGAATAAGTCGGGAAATGGATGTAACAATTCAACCTGTCATGTTAAATGAGGCACGTGCCTAGGCCGGTAGACAAGGGGACGGGTGGAAAATGTCCTCCGAAAGTTTGACAAATAACAAATTGTGAAGATCGTGAAAGCACTAAAGAAAGGAAGACAAGAATAGTTTAAAAAAAATTGAAAAGTAGTTAAGAAGAGTTAAACTTAGAAAATCATTTTAATGTTTGATAATAAAATAAGCGTCAGTGTAAACGAGAGGCTGCTGTACTCTATGTGCAGGTACACTGATATTAGGAAGGTTTGCGCTTGTTTTCCGAAAGGGGATTCATCTGTGTTTCCCTTCGAAAGAAAACTGTCTATGTGACTGTATATGTAGTTAAAACACATAACGCTTATCAGCTTTAAACAATGATCGATTCAATTATAACATTACGCACATTATTTGGATGATGTGTGTAAATTGTTTCGAAAAAAGAACAACACATAAAGTAGCTCATCTATTATGCCATAAAAAGTTATATGGATTTACCTGTCACGGTAAATGGAACGGTTGCGTTGTCAGCTCACGACCGAGAGATTTTATATTCGAGTCTCGTTGATATTATATATGTATCTATCTTTTTTACCACGATTTGTATTTCATGCCTTATTTTAAAGCAATTAACAAGAATAACATTATAACTGCAGAATATTTTGCTCATATAAAATTCGATCTTGTGGAGGTGCTAACAAATAATCGTTTTAATTTGTTTTAGAATATTGCATAAAATACTAACCCTGGTTTAAAACGAATGATAAAAGTTATGAGACCCACCATACTTAAATTGTTATCTCTGGCTCTTGAGCCGAGATCTCTACCGTTTCATACACCGAGTGTGGTGAAAAAAGAAAACTTTACGTCATAAGCGATGTGTTAACTTGCTTCATAAATATTTGCCCATGTTTACTCGAAACTAGCCTGATAGTGTGTCATAGTACTTTCTTATATTAATACCTTAATTGAAAACCACTAGAGCTGAAAACAAGGCACTCAGAAACCTGATGACTCAGTAATCCGGTCTGATCAGAAACTAAAAGTCAATGAGGACCCGTAACCAAGTCCGAGCATTGAAGCGGATTATCCGATTCACCTGGTTGATAATATATAATTAACTGGGAACTTTGGGAACTCTTTTTCGTGTTGTTGCGATAACATCCCTGGCTTGATCACTCCATGTACTGTGCATACGCAAGTAAATAATTAAAATATATCCTTTTCCCTCAGTGGTAACACGTATTAATCGATGCAACGGGTTAGAGCGGGTACGAAACCTAGACCAGATGACAGAAACAAACTTGTTCCGAATAATCCGGTGACTTGATTGAACTGCGTACGTTAGCATAAAATATATTCTGGTCCTAAATTAAATTCTCAGAGGGTGACTTCTCCTTATTAAGATATTTCAGAAACTATGTAGAAATATAAAATTTCCATAATTTTGTCCGTGTGTTCTTCGAGTCAGGGATCTATCAGAGCTATGTTGAACTCCTTAAAGTTATTTCTAGTCGATTCGTTTTATCGCCTCGATGTTACAGACACGAGTTGATGGTTTCTCCGTGCATGCTCTCCCATTTCCTCCACACGTCTGAAAGTAGTTCCAGCTTCTTCATGCTATATTCCGTGTAGCGCTGGTGGTGTTCAATGTAACCATACACTATTTTCTTAAGGAAAACTAACTAGATATACAATAAGGGACAATCTAGTGTGAAATTCAAACACAAAACACTATGTGCGGCAATGTATGTTTGACCAGCTACATATGTCAATAAGAAACATGCTTATTTTGCATTTGAACATTTCTAACTTTTCATTTTGGACTTGTAATCTTGGGTCTTTCAGTTAGAAACTTAGCTGTAACGTTGTCATTCATAAATTTAGCTGTAACAACGATGAATTATATATTTTGTTATTAAATTGTAAATAGAGCGAATTTCGAGACGATTAAAACCACGGTATCCCAATTTATATCACGCTCATACGAGAAATGTGAAAAGTTTCGGAACAGATGTAGTGAAATGTCAACTAGGAGTGCATGCTTAACCCACTGGGATCATGTAAGTTGTGGCTTGCGTAGTATTTGTTCGTCAAAAAGATAAACAAATATTCCAATTCCTTACCCTATTCGTTTAAAGTACTGTGCTAATGTAATTTTAGTAAAAACCATAAGATAATATTCGGACACATATTATTTTGCTTCACGACAAATTGCGCCTTCATTCTTTTCATTTCACTGCCAGGAACATGTTACCCTTGTCGCAATGGCAATTTTGCTTCATGAACTCCATATAGGACCTTTACAGCACATATTATCGCTTCTTTAGACCCTAAAATAATTCTGAAAGTCGATATCCCATTCAGTCTAGTCATTTCATGCTATACCAAGTTCTCACATTAAAAATTACGAACAAGGTTTGATAGTTATCATATTTGAAGTGGTCGTAACGAATTTCATATTTTACAAGGCGGTTGTTTTCAGTAATCTTAGTTGCGAGGAAAACACAAGGGGTAAATCAAATCTTTCCTGTTTTTTATTGATTCTTAAATCTCGGAAACTATCAAAAACGCCATTCTAGACACAAATAAATTAAATTATTTTTGTTTATATTTCATCCTCTTACAACTTTTTCTGATCACTTTTTAGGCACGTGGACGTTAGAAAAACATGACTTGTCAATTAACACTGCTAGAATACTATATAAAACCGTTTTTTGTAATCTAGAAATCACTTTTACTTTTTGAACACTTAATAGCTTTTTAATTTTAATAATATGGAACATGCATTTTTAAAAGTATTATTTAAAATGGTTAAAAATTAAAATGAGTTGTACTGTGTATAAATGAAATAACAAGATGTGCATGATATGATAAAACAAGCTGGAGAATTAGAGACCAACGGGAATTTAAATAATAAAGAAAGGTTCCTGAGCAAGGTGAAATGATAATAGTTGGCCATTGGCAAACCAATATCGTTAGGATATATACTATCCTACTTGAAGTGAGAAATTTGAAATACAGGATATCATTTAAGAATGTAAAATTTTAGGTATTAAATTTTATTACTTCAAATGTCAATTATTGTTTTCTGATTGAAGTTTATATTTTTTAAAATTTAAATGTTGATATAATAGAAATAAATTTATTATGAAATAAACAATAAAATATAATTTATGTTATATATTAATTATAACGAAAAATCATGCCCAAAAATGATGTAAGTAATAATGAAAATGAAAAGTTTATTCAAGTATTGCCCTCATTGACGTAGATATTCCTGCACTGTCCCATTCTTGCAGGTGTTGTTGTACATCCAAGGTTTAAAATAAGTGATCGACCAACGGCCCCAGAGTGTCTTGTATTTCTCCAGTAATTGATCATACTCTTCTTTTTCATTTTAAAATGTCTGTACCTTCATATTTTGTAAGTATCTATACCTCCAATGGAGCAAAATTTCAGAAAAAAAATAAGGCATGGCTTCTATATCCACGACTTAAAATTCTCGAAATCTAATATGCCACTTGGAATGCCGAATCAGGAAAACATTTTATTGGATAACTGGAACGAATGCACAAACATTATATGAGATCCACTACAGATCTTCCATAACAACTTCTTTGAAGAAAACTATCAACATGTTATCTTTTACTTCCACAGAATCTGCTGCCCAAATTGTGAGTGAAGACAAGGTTTAGGATAAAAATGAGTGCCCTTCAGCCATTCAAAATTCTCAAGCCAAAGTAGCTGATTGAGTTAGTAGTAATGTAAATTACAAGTCTAAAAAGTGTGCAGTGGATCAAGGAACTCAGGCCTCAACTGTTCTGTATGTTGCCGCCACTGTGGTACCGGAACTTGTTAAAAAACGAAGACACAGACATTCGAAGGTGAGGAAGAAGTGGATGTCAATTAATTGAAGCTATACAAACACCTTCGGGCAATTGGAAAACTACAAAGACTTTCACCATTTCATGTAGAACAACATGCAGGAGATTGAGACAATGCAAGACTATCGACACTAATGAGTGGGAGAGACTTAATAGACTTTTAATTTCGATTATTACGTACAGGGTATTTGACACAATTTCATTATCCTTAATGTAATATTTCATTTTGTTTAGTGTCTCTGATTGTTCATATTTGGGGTTTAATTTTCTACATTTTAAAAGCATTGTACAACACTATAAACAAAACATAACCACCTACGTCATTACAATTAATATATAATATCGTAATGTTCTTTCCATTTTGATCAGTAGAGGCAATGGTACTCAGAAGTTGTTTTTAGCCCTTAATCATTTATGTATATATAAGAGTAAATTTAATAAATTTACCGTGTCGTAGGATACTGATTTAAAAAAATATTAGAAGCATGACTTCTAGGATGTCTCGTTATTTGGGTGATTTTGATAGAGATTCTTGTATGTAGGATAGCACCAGTTACATAGCCGACCGTGTGTTGGTATTTGTACCAATTACAGAGCAAACTGAGTACAGGAGAAGTATTAGCTTAAGGTTAGAGTACACACCAGTCACCGATTCGACTGGCTGCGCGGATGGCACCAGTAACACAGCCAACTGCGGGTCATGTATTTGTACCTGTTAGATAGCAAACTGTGTACGGATGAATTTAGGTTATATGCAAGAGTCCACACCAGTCACTTTGCCAACTGCGTGTGCGGAAACGTACAAGATACATAGCAAACTGAAAATCAAGGATTGTTCCAGACACTTAATTAATTGCGAACGGAGGAATGAGATTAGCTGACCACGAGGGTATTTAGTTATACATTTTGCCTTGTGTTGGTCGCTTTTATAGGTGAATGTAAGGGTGGCTCTTCTTCCTTCTCCTACATTGATTCCAGCTCCCTGTGTTTTCTGTTATCCGTTCTATTTGGTGCTAGATTGTGAAGTTGACCGTCGTCTGCCCCTTTGCGTGTGGCACTACAAGTTTACATTTTATCCACATGTTTGTTCTATAAACATGCTTTTTTATTTACACTATGTCCATGTGCTCATGTAATCAAACACTCCATATATTCCAATTTCAGTTCAATTGTTTATCCTTTCCCTCTTCGCTTGCATTCTTGCTTTTATATATCTATTTTTAAATTGTCTTATGTTGCATGTAATCTACTCCGAATACTGGAAATAGCCGCTAGTTAGCGATTCACTCAGTCTCTTTTTCGCTTGCACGTTGAGCAAAGCCATCTGTCGTGAGTAATTGACAACTCATGTTGCCCGTATGTAATGTAAGCTTTAGATTGTTTTTTTCGGTTTCTCTTTCTTAATATACGAAATATTGCTATGTTGTTTCCTTATAAACCAAAAGTTATTCAATGTTATTGTTTATTTTCCTCGCGGTACAATTGTATTCTATCTACCGAAATTTCCTGTCCTCTTTTGCGAGAGCCTTCCGCAATGACAACAACATATAAATTTGGAAGAATTGTCTTTGGTATAGAGCAAATATTGACATAATGCTATATGCAGGCTTCTTTGTTTTCCGAGATTCCTGCTGTAAAAGAATACTTTGACCGACGAGCCAATTGGAAATTCAATTTGTTTATGGACTTTATCATAAAATCCGTTTTATTTCACGAAGTTCTGGTATATATTAACGGTGGCCTCGGCCCTCACTTTGGTAGTTCTTTCTTTGGTGTTTGCGTTAAAGGTGCTGCAGTTATTTGATTATATTTACAAAGTAGGACAAATAGTGTTTCTTTTGAATTCGTTTGTGGATAACTATTGTACGAAAAAGGAGCCAATTGTCCATGTTCTTTGCAGGTTTTGTTCAAGTATTACGCTGAAGAGATTTGATCGCTTGCTCAACAACGCCAATACGATTATGATTGTACGCTGGACTATATTTGAGTTCGATATTATACTTTTGTGTTCCCTTATATGTTCCCTCATAGCCGAGCTAGTTTTGAGTGCATGCATATCGAAGTTAGAAAACCTTAGGCAGGCCATAAAGCATAAACACATGATCTTTCTTCTAAAAATGTAGAGACGGATTGTACAGTAACATTTTCCGTTATTTTTCCACTCATATGGCGAGTCGTACATTTAATTTCTAGGTTGATGTAAATTCTTTCATACTCGCATGGTATCGGGCCGCAGATATCAAATGATATCTCCTCGATAGATTTTTATTAGATGATGTAGACATTCAACTTTTATCTTGCTTGTGTTCTTTTTAAGCTGCTGACAATTTGAGCATTCATTGATTTTAAACCCAATTAGTTGCTACATTTTTGGGAAATAATACATTTTTGAGCAGTGTTTGTACACTTTGCCCACTCTAAAATTGCAGCTGATAGGTCTAGCGTGTACTTCCTCAAATAGTATCTTTGTCAATGGTTGGGGTGTGTATAAAAGGTATAACTGACCATTGCCGGGTCCTCTTTGCACCCTATAAACAACTCTGTGTTTAATAGTTTAAAACTGTGATGCTCGAATTGCCGTAGGTGGTATTGGTTCTATTTCATTGAATGCCCTTATTATGTCAGAAAAAGGGTCTGTTTCTTGTTCTTTAATTAATGTTTCGTTCGAAATGTTATTTTGAATACAAAAGTTTTCTTCTAATGTATTGGAACGGAATATTAAATTTTGTTCCGAAGTGGAAACTATATAGGTAGTTTATTTCCTGTTTACCACGTTTTTGTACTTTCTTCGTCTCCTTTTTAATTGAACGTCATCTTCATCTTTTCCAACGGCGGCTTTTTGTTCCAAACGGGATATTATGTTGGCAGGTTGATCTATTCCACGACGGTGCCGAACGTCGAACTGAAAACCGCTTATACATGCCTTCCGCTTAAACTTCCCTGTCTTGTCAGGCTGGATATGTAAATTGACTTGAGCTTCCTGTCGGTGAACAAAATAAAGGGGTCTGGATATAGTAAAAGTACTGAGATTTCCTCAAGCAATACAAAATCGCACTTAATTATTGGGACCATGTGTTGCTGTTCATTCTGTATTTGATAAGGGTCTTGAGCAATATGATACCATCTTTTCTTTCAGTTTTAGGATCGTATGTTGCCAACATTCCTCCGACTTATAACTTACTGCTGTTGCGTATACTCTAATGTCTAAGTTGTCATCAAAGTTACTTAGATCTGGTGCATTTAATATATATTGTTTAATTGAACAAGTACTATTTCCATTAGTTCGTTCCAAGAAAATGTATTCCCTTTAGAAAGAGTGGCTTGCAAACGCTAGATATTTTTGGTCTATCGATCTGTATGATCTCTTGTAAAAGAACAAATTCCTATAAAAGGCTTTAATCGTTTAGTCTTAGTTAGGTCTTTCAAATTCCTGTATCTTCTTGGTAATCTTCGGAGATATCATAATTTTCTCCCCGCTTACTTTATGTCCTAGTACATGTAATTGAGAATAAGATAAGTGGATTTTTTAGGGTTTGGCATAAAATTGTGTCTTCTAAATTGCTTCAAGAGTTCTTCCAATGATTATATGTACTAGTTGCCCCTAAAATGATGTAATAGAGTCTGATAAAACCTTTAATATCATTCTAGTAGCTATAGAAAAACATTGAGCGGAAGTTGTATAAAATTGTGTCTTCTAAATTGCTTCATTTTATGAACTAACACGTTTTTCTAGATTGCGGTACTTCGAAAGACATGTATTTCCAACTACTAGGACGTAAATCTATTTGATGATATATTTCTAATATGTCCATAGTTGTTACCAGTATCTTTCCTCTTAGGCTACTCAAATCATCTTCAGTGTTTTGAATTGGAATGGCCAAGTAGTGTGTGAACTTGTTACAAACTTGGAGATTTAACACTAAACGAAATTCTTTCGAGCCAGGTTAGCAAACCATACTTATAGGGGATGAGAATTCACTTATGCTCGTCTCCCGTATTATGTTTGCGATTATTAACTTTTAGAGCTGTTTATCCGTATGGGCTCTGAGAGCGACAGGAAATGGAGGAGATATTTGATGGATTGTAGGTGCTTAAAAATTCTTGCACGGTGTACTTCACCCTCGAATGACCCTATGACACTTGGAAAATACGAAAAAGTATCCCTGTACTTGTACAAAAGTTTATGAATTTGATCCTTTAATTTTGTATCTAGATTTGGATTTATATCGAAAGAAGATATATCATTATAATTTTCTGTAAATTTCAGTCTAACTTCAATTTGTTGTTCTGTTCTATACTTATATGCATCGTCCAAGTCCTCGTATTTTACGCCTTATATTTTAAGAGAAGT
>JAGDQP010033182.1:0-20832 GCA_022664845.1 Lepisma saccharinum
TAATGGTACTATGTTACCTACTTGGGCCGCTGTCTACGAGGTTACGGGTAGCTCAGTGGTAGAGCGTTGACGTAGCATTCGGGAGGTCGTGGTTTCAATCCCAGCGGCCGACCATCCTGACCGAGGTTTTTCAAGAGGTTTTCCTCAGTCATATCAGGTAAATGTCGGGATAGTACCTTCAACATAGGCCCTGGCCGACACCTTCCCGAAGCCTTTCCCTTCCCCTATCTCGGCCTGAACCTTATATCCCTAAGGGCCACAAATAAAATTCAAATTCAATTCTACGATATTACGGGTTTGAATCTCGTCTCAGGCATGGAAGTTTCTTGATTTTAAAAGTAATGCTCTCGTATAATCGAGTCGGGTGGGAATAAATAGTTCCTGAAATGGCTCATGGCTTATACAATAGTTATTACAATGGATCTCCTATTAAATTATATGGTTGTCAGCCTGTCATGTGGATTTGAGCGACGCACGTCACATCAACCTTAATTAAGCAGTGCTTCTATAATGAAGCTAGAATGAATGACTAATGAAATACTTACAACAAAGAAAGAGTCTTCGCTAGGCTTCCTAGAATGTGCACATACGCGCAGTTGTTACACTGGTCACTGTTCACTTGTGACTGTCGAAATGACTAATCTAGTTGTCACGCGGACGTGCTGCTCTCATTGCCCCTCTTATCAGTCCTACTATGATTACATACTTTTATCAGTTTGTTTGGTTGTTTTCTTTCTTTTTAAAAAAACAACAAGAACGACTTGGCCTTCAAAATGCAGTGTTTTTTTAAAAAAAGAGGGCGAATTTCTCAGACGATATACAGACCCAAAGAAGATGTACGTGCGAAGAAATGTAAAAACAAAGGTTGAGTCGGAGCAAGAAGCACCAAATATGGCGCAGCATTGTCTCAAATGATGCAATATCTCGACAAAATTTGATGTGAGACGAGTCGGCTTAGCAAACTACAATTAAATTTGTACTCAAAGGTCTGAGTAATTTGTGATTAAATAATTGCATCTTAAAGCGTTAAGAATCTCAATCTCAATTTATTAACATTCGCAGCATACAAAGCACAGAAATCTGTAAGATGCATTACTCACTCGTAAACAAAACCGAAATACATTTATCAAGTAAGTAGAACTTTGTTTGTAATTTTCTAAGTCGACACGTCTTACGTCATTATTTGTCCAGATAATATGCCATTCATTAGACACTATATCTCGCTACATTCCTCGCTCCAAAACTACGAAAGATTTTTATATTTCTTCAAACGAGCGGTTTCGTTCTGAAAATTTTATCATCATTATATTTTAACCCTCCTGTACAGTTACAAGAGAGTATTAACTCTCTGACTTGGGAATAAACTACTTCCTTTGCGAACTTATTGTGATGCGAACAGCAAAAGCAACCTCTAAAGTAAATAACCAAAATACGGATCCGGAAAAATAAACAACTTCTTAAAAGGTGTGTAAGTGCTAATACGATTTGTTGAAGAAAACATGTTTATTATCACGTCTTAACAGAAAGACAACATGTCCTTGTCACTACATGGTACTTCCCTACGAAGGAGAAATAATTATACTATTTTCTGGTACAGTGGTTCGTAAAATTCCTTTTCCACACAATGAGCATCGCCAAAACTGAATAAATAGCAAAGAACAGTCAACCATCCTCTAAAATCTATATGCTATCACGTCTTTTGTTTTTGTGATGTAAAGGATAAGTTAATACTAAAATAGAACTTGTTATTTCACAGCTAAATCCGATTAAGTCTATTTAATATATTGCTTAATACTAGTCTAAACAATTCTCGAGTAGCATCTGAAGTCCTTCCACCGCGTGGGAATCTATAAAAATAATCATATCTTGTTTGGGTTTAATCAAAAGTTCTTCTTCAATATTACCAATACACTAATCTAGGTGAATCAAACTGCGGTCATATAAGAATAACACACAAAATATTAAGGACATTACTTATCTATATAATACAACGAAACTGAAGAAAGTTTGTCATAAGTAAACGCAGAAACCACTGAACCTATTTTAATAATTTTGGGTAGGAAAGTACTCCTTGGTCACCTCAAGATTTAAGGGACATGCATTTGATAATGCGATTAGCAGGAGTCCAGCAATGTGCTATCAAAAATAGTCAACCCATTGTTGATAACAATGAAATTAATAAATTGTTTCCTTTTATAATTTTAAACAACAATGAAATGAATAAATATTTTAGTTATGAAACTCATTTTCGGATATTCGTTGTGTTTTATTATTTTGAAGCCGACGATTATTTTGTAAACCTTCCTGCTCACATCGTCAAATCTTGTTTGATGTTAACCCGTAACGAATATCCTAATTTTTACCCACGTTAACCGTATACATTGGTCATAGATACGTGACCATACGTCCCGAATTTTCCGGGACAGTCCCGAATTTTAGTGTTTTGTCCCTAGCACGAAAAATATTTTAAAACTCCTGAATTTCATGGGTTAATTTTCACGAGCTGTAACGAGGTAACTTTAAACTTAAGTGGGAAGATTTGGAACAGTTGAAGACTGTTTGAAAATACTTTACTACCATCTACATCATTTGACGATATGTTGAACGAGCAATGTGTAGTCAAATCTTACCTGCCTGACAATGTCTTCGAAAATTGGGCTAAACTTTAAGGAACTAAAGAACTGAGATGATAAGCAGTTCTCAAGGACCAAAATCAGCGAGGGATAACCGTCCCAAGCAAACAGAAAATGTGTGAGTTCGCACTGTCATTTCCTGGGTTAAATGCTTGCGTACAGAGACCATTTGCAATAATTAATAATTTCTGGGGATCAGAGAAATATGTGAATGAACGACATATTCAAATGTTAATTATTCAAATGAACAACTCCAAATTTTGCACCGAGAAGTAAAACAACAAAAAACGAAGTGCATACAGATAAGTTGTCTTCAGGGAAGTATGATTAGTTCAAATCGTCAACGTCAACCACTACAGAAGGAATATTTTAGCGAACTTTGAAAGACTCTTAGTTGAAAGTTATTTTAATTTACACCTATAACTTATTTCACTATTTCTTTTAAATCAATATATTCTTTCTATAAAAATATTATAGAAATTATAATTTAGAATATATTTTTATAAAAACGCTTTTGACAGAAATTGTAGAAAAACTACTGTTTGTTTTATTTGAACTCAAAATTGACAAGAAAAAACAGTAAAAATTATGAAAAACACAATTATTTTGCTGTTTAACAAATATATGTGTGTAAAGTTGATTGACTATAATTTAAAGGCCTCTGCAGGAATAATTAAAAAATAGTGTTCATAAGCTTATGTCAATTATTCAGGTATAAAACTTGACTTGTAAAGTTCAGGAGATATTATTTTGAGTAATCAAGTTCCTACTGATTTTAATGTTCTAAATTTGGTGCTATTTGTAATTTATTTTCAAAGTAGAGGAAAATTTTAATAATACGCATCTTTTACGTTAACTTCATGGCCTGAATAAGAATATGCTTCTTGGGTTGACTCTCAAACTACCTGCAAATATGGGTTTGTTAGATCCTAGTAAGACATGTTCCGAATTTTGACTGAGAAAATATGGTGACCGTAGTCATATGTGGCCCATTTAATTTACTTTGTATTATTATAGCAAAACTGAAGCCAAATAAAAGTATTTATATATATTTCAAATAAATCCTTGTTTTAATTAAGAACAAAATCTCATTATTTGTATATTTCTTCATGAAATAATGCACACAATTATACTAAATAAGATTCTCTTTATTGTTTTTGAATCTTGAATTCCACGGACCATATACACCAGAAAATATGTAATATTGTAACGTGTTATCATCCATTATGACAAGAATGGTAGAATTGATGAATATAAGAAGATAATAATATACTCATAAATTTATGAAAAATGACAATGAAGTTGTGGTTGTCTACCCTTACATCAATTTTAGTTACATTTAGGGGCTAGAAGGGTAATGATGTCCTAAGCCAAGTATGATGAACCTACGTCCTCGACGGAGCGACCTTGAATTCAGGTCTCCTGTGAAACTATATGCGTAACGTACCTGAGTTGCTTTGAGTCGAGAAGCTTTACCGGGCCTGATGCAACGTTAGTCAGACATAGTAAGAACGCGTTTGGTCTCAGTGCATCGTAAGCCTAAGGTCATGTGATGTTTGAGTAATAATTCCTTGAACCTCATTAAAAAAAATCCGGGAAAGAAACAATGTTCCTAGTTTGTCTGAAAATCACTAATCCCGCCAATAGCATAGTAATACATCATTCTGAACAACACATAACTTTGTTGTTATCTGGGAAGGTTGATCAATACTAATGCGCCGAGCGACCGTGGCTCAGTTGTTAGAAGTCCCGAGTTCAAACTTGGAGGTCGGCCATCCGGACTGAGTTTGTTTTTTAGTTGTTTTACTCAGTTACGCATGACAAATACTGAGATCGTACCTTCAAAATGTAGCTGGTCGATTCCTATCCCAAATCCGTGGATGTCTCAGCCTCTTATGCAGGCTCGAGTGTGTTTCGGATGCGCGATAATAGAAGTTCTCGTCCTTATAAGCTGCGTGCTCATTTCCAACTAAAGATCAAATTAAACAAACAATTACCCTGGATTCTGGCAACACTGATGCATCAGTGAGTCCGTTACTGGATAGTTGATACTGGTACCTTGCCTATTCACTCCACTCTCGGCGGGAAGGTGCACGTAGTGGTGGGCGCTTTTACTCAGCGTCGACTTTCTCCACTCCTAGCCTAACCCCATCGCATATTGGGGATGACATCTGACAGCTAGCGCTTTTCATGGAGCTGGCAAGGGAAAGATATTTGATAGGAAATATCAAAACAGAGTCTGCCTAGTGAAACTGAGCAAAACTGTGGAAAAGCTGTCAATATGTTGGCAGAAGAATGGAACTTGTGTGCCTTCCCAGTGCTAATCGAATACAGCGTTATTCATACTTCCTATCTTTTGGCCTACAATATCTTATGGACGAGGATCTATATCTTTTCAATTTTGATCAAATTTACGCGGCAAAGGAATTTTTTTTTTACTCCTGCAAACATAGCACGGAGTTACCAGATCGTATAACTTTCGGACTTCGAAAAAACATTCCATCGGCCATTTTCTATGTATCTGAGTATGCACTTATCACTTCGTTATGTCTTCTAGTTCTCGAGATATTTTGCAAATTTTTATTTTTTATTTAAAAAAATAACGTTTCGGTTTCTTAACGCCTTAAAGATAAAACAGTTTTCTGTTCAATCCGTAAGACTAGGAAAAACAAAATAAAGTTAAAATTAGGAGAAAATACTTGAACAATACGGCTCCCAACAGATTTAATCATAAAACAGAAAAATTGAACTTACCTGGTGAGGAACATTACTGTCTGAACTGAGATTTCTGAACTGGTTACTGACTTACCTAGGAAACGAGAAAATGGAAGATGATAAATAAGACTAGCAATCTTCTAGTTAATTTAATTTAATAAAAATGTGCTATGAAAGAAAAACTACAGATATACACACACTGTAATTGTCCGTAATATTATTAAGAATAATGTAGCATGTTAGAAATTGTACACCTTCGTGTGCATCGATCCTTGTTTGATACCATTTAAACACAGCGTCATTTAGGCGCAATGTTTCGTAGCAGTACACTTTTATCATTCGATCAAAGTTATCAATATTTTAATCAAAATACACAATTTTACATTAATTGAAAAATATTTATCCGTAGTGACCAATACCGCTAATGGAAAATCAGGTGGAATTATTATATGTAAATTAGAAATGCACATAAAAATGAAGAAAGTAATGCTTCATAATAAACACTGAAGTAAGTTTTTAATAAGTTTTCATATTCAAGTGTATAAAACTTATAACATATTAACGTGTTGTTTTCATACTTTTGGTTTCTTCCCAATAAAAATCCTTGTAGGAAGGGACCAATATTTAGGGGGTTGGTCCGGGGGGGTCCGGACCCCCCAAAATTCAGAGTTTTATGGAGAAAAAAACTTCAGGCGTAATTATAATTAATATACATTTCGTGCCCAGGCACACCATGGACTCGCCCCGGAAGCCCTTGGACCCCTCCCAAACTAAAATTCTGGATACATGCCTGTTTGTAGGTAAAATAAATTGGAGTTTAGTAACAAAGTACTTAGAAACGTCCATTCTTATGGAAGTATCCTTTCTCACTTTGAAAGTAGAAACGTATGAAATTCAGAAAGTCCGACATTTATAAAATAAAACTAATAGATATATGCTTTTTTTTAATGTGCAGCCTCTCACCCCGATAAGGACAATAAATGCCTCTTTCTTTAAAGCAACGACTCTTCAAAAGTACTTAAGAGCAGGGGCGGATTGGCAACCAAAGGGCCCACCCTGGAAACTAAAAAAGGGTCCACCTCATTGTAGTGGGCGTTGTGGCGCGTTGGCCTCAAAAGACACCTTTCAAAGGCCGTCAATACCCTACATTGTACTAGGCCACCGAAAAGAACTTGCAAGGGTCGTTAGGATACTGGTCAGATCTCAAAATACGAAGTATTGACTAAATATAGTGCCTTAAAAATTATGAACATATTAATGCAATGTGTACTTCCTATTTAACTTTACAGGACTCCTTCTTGTGATTTGTGAGGGACGTAATGGAGGCCTGCTAAGATTACAACTTCAGCATTGCCCTTATGTTGGTCATAACAAGACTTGTGTGTCAAAATTGCTAATTTTGGAGGACCGGTAATACCCTAATGCTACCAGTAGTAGCAAAAGTGAATGGATTAAGTGCTCTTATTTCCGCTTTCAAGACAAAAGAGGCGGCAGGTGCACACCCAGGAATTCCCTGGTTCTCGGCCGAGCCAGTCTGCCCCTGCTTCACTGGGTTGAATCAGGGTTGACTTTTCAAAATTGCTCCAGCTTGGTGATGTTATGTGATGTTACTGTAATTAATTATTTGGGAAGAAATTTATAGACTGACAAGAATCCAAGCATAAGCTACACAGGCAGTCGCCAAGGGCGCCGATATTTTGGGTGGGTGCCACAGAAGTCCAAGACCTTAAGCACTCCGATTCCCCACCTATAGCGGAAGCCAAGATAGACCAAAACTTCACGAGTGGCAATGTTCCAACCAGGGGCGTCCGTTTGCAAAACCAACTATCTGCAGTTTCTATTAGGGGTCATTTTCGCATGCGTTTCAACAGAAGTCTCTTGAGGAAAAATTGTGCAAGAGATATTCAAGGCTGACATATGAACAGTATTGCCTATTCAAGGTAATTTTCAAATGGGAACTAGAATAACCAGTTTTAAGAACTGATCATGTGCCAGCCTTGAATATCTCTTGACCTTTTTATCTCTAAAGACTGTTTCGTTGAACGCATGCGAGAATGACCCGTAACAGACACTGCAGATAGCTGGTTTTGCAAACGGGCGACTCATTTGTACATTACAGAGTTAATAATATGTTAGTGAAATTAATAGACCTATCCTTAGGATTCATATTACTAGAAAATTGGCATTTCTCTTCCTACTTAGAGTTTTGATTATTTTTTAAAATTCTTAAATTACAATATTTTAAAGCCTGTTAGCTAGTGATATTAAGCTCTATTAAACCTTTCAATACCGGATGTTTGTGATTGAAGAGACAAAAGTTAATTGTGTGAATGGTAATGACCTAGGTGCAAGTAGAATTTGAATTTATAAGTTAACACTGTACTGCAATTTTAACTATTGGTCTATGAAGAATACAAACAAGAATGTTGACTACACTAGTATCAAAATTAAAGCAAAACGAAGCAATCTCCACAGAAGTAATACATTTCTTGAAACACTTGGTGTTACAGGAAGGTATGCATGAGTATGTTATACAACGAAATCAAAACTGCAAAGAAACAGGATTTATACTTGAAAAATACACAATATTATGGTTGCAATTTCACAAACTGATACAAACCAGAATTATAATAATAAGATCAGAAAAAAAATAATAAAGTTAGAAACCCCCAAAATGGAGCTGAATAGGTTATATAGTCACCCCTAGCAGCGACACAAGTCTGACAACAATGTTGCCTAGTACAGGCAGGTGCAGCGAGAAGATTTTGTGACAGTAGCTCCCAATATTCATGCGGAGCTATTGTGAAAGCATCAAATGAGATGGGTGGCTGTGATCGCTAAGCAACTCGGATAAACTCTCTCAAATATATTGTCAAGATCTGATCGCGATATCTGGTAGCAGTTTTGCCTTGTTCATTCACCCTTGTGGTTTCGCGTAGAGGCGTTCTTCAGGGACTGCTAATGCTGGCCCACATCACCCCGCCACTTCCGCATTGATCGCGTTCGATTATGTTGGAAGGATTATATCCTGTTCCCTGTTCTCCCCAGATGATGCACCGTCGAGAATTAGACTAAAGAGTAAACCATGACTCATCACTGGCTAATACCAACGTCCAATTTACATCTGCCCAATGACTGTGATCTCGACAACATTATAGACGATTCCTTCTCTAATCAGCGTTCAAAGGTACACAAACTACAGGTCACCTTGCATACAGTCAACTTTCCCCAAACCTTCTATCCACAGTTTTCCGAGTGATCTGCCTTCCTGTTGCAGCAGCGTGGTCTGATGCCAGTTGACGGATGCTACTCCAATTGTGGCGCCTGGCAAATAACGATCTTCGCTTTCAGATATAACTCTTGAGTGTTCTTGTCTGGTCTTCTGGATGTGACTTCAGTGTCAATCAACAGTCTCTAACGACGATTAACCACTGAGGAATTCACTCTGAGTTATCTGACTACTTTGATCTGTGAGTGTGCAGCTTCAAGTCTTCCAATGCTTTTCCAGCGTAGAGCGTCATTTAATAGTCGTCTTTTAGTAATTTCTAAGCTGTTCAGTATTATTGGTATCATTTGCCTTTAAGAAACATTGATAATCAACACCTTCGTATACTTTAGTAGATGTCATTTTCACTGCCTAGGGCTGCAGTCACTTGCTATACTAACGCCAACAGTTCGTTTCTACATTAAAACGGATAGAAATAGGTTTTTGACCATGCATAAATATCATACATTTTAAATCAATTATTTATAACTTTTTGCAAATTTTGCTTTAATTTGGACACCAGTGTAGTTCAGTAGTTTTGTTTTTGGATTGTTCTATCGCTTCAACTTTGCAAAATATATAAATTTTGTGCACAATTGTAGTGATTGACACAAATACCAAATTTGAAAACACTGGCAAAGGAAACTAAGTAGAGATGGGGGATAGGGGGCGCAAGGTGACTCAGGGACGCTACATGAAGAGTGTCCCCCTTGTTCGAAAATCCTGGAGCCGCCAGTACCCTGCTTAAGGGCAAATATCACATTCAGGTTCGATTTATAGTTTCAGAAGGGAAAAGCACATACGATAGTTTCCTTTTAAAAAATAGGAACCAACCCTAACACAATAAGCTACAGGTTTATCCGATGTTTTATTTTTTTAAGACTAGTTCGGTTCCTCTTTCCATAATGTTACCCAAGTAGTGCAGAATATCGGGCCGAAATCGGTCCAATACTGGGTCACTAACGGCCCAGTATTGTTCATTCTTGGCCCCGTGGATCTTTTTCCATCTATTGCTTGTTGAACGTTAAAAGAATATGCTATCTTTAATTCTTTAAATTCCTCTAACGAATATGGTCTTCCATATAGTCGTATTTTCACAACTTTTTATAAATTCAAAACATTTTGCGATGCCCAGTAGCACACAAACGTTGAAAATACGTGGATTAAACGTTAGTACCAAAATGTTATGTTAACGTTGTAAATGTCCGCCTGTTCAACGGTTTATTCGACGTTGACTAATGATTGAGAGGAAACGTTGAAGAAACGGGTTTAGTTGGACAAAATAAAGCATAAATAATATACACACATTTTGTTTCATTTCATCCGTTGCTTTGATCACGATACACGGTGTTAATTTTTCAAACAGTAAATAACCCGAACGGCTTCTGTGGGGTTCGAACACAGGAACAATCTGCACTTCTCGTTGGTAGCTCGACGCGTTGACCACTTATCCAAGAATCCACCTGGAAAGGTCATTAGTCTTTCACTGTATCGTTGAAATTTAGTTTAAAATTCAACCTGTTTTCAACATGCAAATGAAAACATGAAAAATATAGTTATTTTCATTGTACTTGCTTTTAATTATATGTTTAAACAATTAAATTAGAAATATAAGTATGAAACGAAATTTAGGACACGGTATGAATAACAGTTGAAAGTACGTCACATTAACGTCGTATCAACGAAATTCTAACTTCGTTCTAAGATGGTTTAAAATTCAATCTGTTTTCAACGTGCACATAAGAACATCAAAATTAGTTTGTGTCATTCAATTAGTTTTTAATTATATTTTTTGACATCATATTAGTAAGAAATGCATTAAAGAAAATCTATTATACCATAGTTGAAAATAACATATTGAATACACGTTACATTAACGTCTTAAACGCAACAACGTCTTTGTTGAAATATTTAAAAATAAACGTATTTTTTCAACCGATAACGGTTAATAAACAAAATTAACCTAAAACCATCGTTGAAAACACGTATGTGTGTTACTGGGGATCTGTTTTATGTTTTAAGACAAAATACAATAGCATTGTTTCCATATGGAAAAATGACATGTACCGGGGATCGAACCTGTTATTTCTGGCTCGTGAAGTCTGGACGCTATCACTTCAACCAGCAGGCCGCCTTACAGTGAGAAACATTTATGGTATATACGGCGCCTTATTTCTGAACTAGTAAAACAGTGCGCCCAAGTGTTCTGCCACACAGGAAATCTGTTGTAAAACCACGCTTCGCCAACTAGAGTTTCCCCTTGTAATACATTGAAACCGTTTAGGACCTTTTAGGAGTTCAATGAAAATACATCATGTGAAAGTAATACATACAGCTGTCGCCAGTTGCCAGGAGTCTCGCACGTATCCACGTATCCCGTTTCGAAAGTGTTGTACAGCCTGCCACCTAGTGACCATTTGGTACACTATTACAAGGTAAATATACGAATGCACTACACAGACTTGAATGCACTATTTGAATTCAATATTGATAATTTCGCATATGTTTAGTCTCGTACTTTGAATTTGAATTATGAATTTCGTTTACGTCTTTATATTAGGCAATTAGGTGACGTTTGTCTCAAGAGCATAGGCGTCGTTAGCTTTTAAATATTGGGGGGACATCCTACATTTCACATGCTCAAGTTATTTTTTAACTGCACACTTTGGTTTGGTTTGGTTTAATATGCTATAAGAAATTTAATAATTAGTACACTCATAGTGTATAATGCAAAAACTTTCATTCATAAGCATTCAAGAACACAGGGGCAAACAGAGGAGGGAGAGGGGATATATATTCCCCATCAGCGAAACCCGATAGACATTTAAAAATTGAATTATAAGAAAAAAATACTGTAAGAAAATGGTAGTCTAAAAAAAAAAATGTCACTCCCCCTCCCCGAAATAAAATCCTAGG
The DNA here is from genome assembly GCA_022664845.1 of Lepisma saccharinum. Lineage (NCBI taxonomy): Eukaryota > Metazoa > Arthropoda > Insecta > Zygentoma > Lepismatidae > Lepisma > Lepisma saccharinum. The sequence continues at coordinate 11,530 of JAGDQP010033182.1, forward strand.
ATCTACCCTACAATATTCATACCCTCGGCATAACATTTAGTGACCCTCAGACTATTCAATGCAGTACGTTCTAAGCAGAAAGTTCTAGATAGCCTAGTTCCATAAAATAAATTAATTTGAACACGTAATACAACAAAAAATTTAATCCAGCCTTAATAAAGCTGTGATTGATTAATAGTCATAAAGCAAAGCCAATTTAGCTACTCGTGTTGGAAGAAAGGAATCAAATGTTATTGGTTATGGAACTTAACTAACACATGCAATGCAAAGCCGTTCATTTAGGGGCCGAAGTTTAACTTATATTGGATTTACAGCCCTTAGAAAAATCTGCTACCAACATGTTGTATCTCCAAGGAATCCTAGTGAGGACACCTATACAGCATTTCAATCGTAATTGACTTCTGTTCATTTGCGAATGCAAGATTAAGTTCGTCCATGTATTTAAACTCAGAACTGCTACAACTTGTCACTCAAAATTGCCAACTAATAAATAAAGTATTACAAAAAGGTAACGAACAAGAATCAAATAAATGAGCTACTACGGCATATCTTGAATATACAGATACAGTACGCAGTGGCGTAGGTAAGAGGGGGATATATGAATACCCCCTTGACTCCACCTAATGAACTTAGGAAAAGAAAATTTCCGCAAGAAATAGAATTATGTTTGGAAGCGTATAGCTCTTAGTTAAAAATAAAATTAATTCTAAGGATGATAACAGCACTATGACTTACGACCGTCCCGATACACACTAATTGTTTGTTTATTCTAAATAGGTAAAGCATTGTATTGTACATTCTGCGTTGTAGTTTCACAATTAGGTGAATGTGGAAAATAACCTTAAGGACAACCAGTCAAATAAACATTCAGAATCTTGAAAAGGCAGAACTAACGTTTGAACAACAGATTTCTGTGACAATCATAGCGATAGCGCCCGGTAAAAAAGAGGATTTCAAGAAAGTAATGAAAAATATGGTAATTCCTGTTACTGATAGTGACAACGAGGGTAGATCGGAGAAAATTTTAAATATAAAACATTTTGCACCTATGATTGAAGCAGTTACTTTGTACGTAGAGAAGAAATAACTTTAACATACATTAGATATGAAAAATTGAAATTTCACAAAACTGGAAAAGTTTGGTGCCATTCTAAGATATAGAACGGTGTAATATCTAGTATGACCTTTCTGGTCGTAAGGGGAGAAAATGAACTTTTGGTAAACCTTTATTTTGTATGCAACATGTTAGTAACTTTTGACTTCGGCCTGTGACGATTATGTGGGTGCAATGCTTGTTAAAATCGACTTGAGCCCGCGACCTTGAAGACACTGGTCTAATGCATCAAACCACAGAATACAGCGTTCGGCTGTAAGGAGAGAAGAGTCTAACCATTAAATGAAATGGTTGAAATTTGCAATCAAGTTTCAATTAACGAATTTTTTGTCTGAATATGCAGATGTTTTTCTGCATTAGCGGATGAAACTCTAAATATGACCACGATGGGAAAGCTCTCCATTGTTGGTTGTTAGCTACGTCTATGATGAGTTAAAAAAAAATAAGTTTGTTCACGTGACTCGGTAACAACCTGGCAGATCTTCCCCTACATGGTGTTTAAAGAAGAGTTGAGAGAAATGAAGGTCAGGATTTAACGAAAACAATTTGTCAAATCTGAAATTATGGTGTTAATTAGGTATATTTTGATAAGAATATGATGGAATTTTGGTGTTAATTATGAGCTATTATTTTGTACGAATATAATGGTGATAACTCTTTGCTGGGAAATAAAACAAAATTCAGGATATAATGTGACAGTTTCAATTTAAGTGTTTGTGCAACTAATTTACTTGTGGAAGTATTAAAGACAATTCATATTCTACCATATTGAACTAATTTAGGAACGATTAGAACACTGTTTTATGTATATCCGCTTACGGAGATCGTATTTTTGTGCCATTGTGAAGAGTGTAAATATATCACGTAGAGTATAAAGAAATTACTAAATGAGAAAACTTATATAAAAGTATAATTCGTGATTTTAAAGAATTAGCCTAATTTATGTTCGAAGAAGCTGTCTAAATTTCTTTATTGAACAAAGCCACAAGTTCAGATTGAAAGAATGCAATGAATTCATGCCAAAGATGCTGCTATAAAATCCAAAAGAACCAAAGAAAACTGTCAGAAGGAAGACAAAACAAGTTGCAGTAAATTACAGTACGGAAGAATCTATAAAAATATCTACAAAAATCCAGAAAATGAGATCCAATTACAGTATAACACAAGCTCTTTCAGGCTGTATCCAGATTTTTCTTTGGGTGTTCAGGAATGTTCAAAGAGAGAGTCTGGATATGAAGTCTATCCATAATACATAATTACGCCTAAAATTAGGCTAATAAGCAAACATATTATAGGAGAGAAAATAATTATATATATATTTTATTCTTCCGTCATGATTAGAACGCATGCGAATTTTGGCTACTCGAGCGCCATTACTTTGGGAGAAGTCGATGATACAAAAGTTAAATTCAGTCTGTGGAAAGTTATAAAAACTGTGGAAATACTCTTATGATCTTAAATTGGTGAAAGAAATGTTAGGTAAATAAATAGTAATGGGTACTGGGTGAAAGGCGCTACTTGTTGGAGGGTATGATCTTCTTGGCCACCATATTGAATCTCGATTGATTTTCTTAAATGGAAAGGGGGGTCATGTAATATGTCCTTCTGGGCTATAATATCACGAGAAATAGGTTTCTTGTGATATTGTGAGAAATGATGGTATATACCACTTTTATGCGTGTAATATGGAATAGCCTGAAAACACGCATTTCGTTTTGAAAGAGCGGAAGAAATGAAATCCAAGTGTACACAAATTCACATCGATGGGGTATTATACCCAGCAACAATTTGTATGTATTTGGGTTTAGTTTCTTTCGTATTCCCAAAGAAAATGTGTGTTCTCAGGCTATTGCATCGTTACGCTATACTAGTGCCACATACCCTTCTCTCTCACAATAGCAACTTTACTGCAAAAAATGACTTCAGGAACGTATTTCTCGTGCAATTCTAGCCCAGAATGCCATATTGCACAACCCTCTTCCCATTTAAGAAAATCAATCGAGATTCAAGATGGTGGCCACGAAGAACACACCCTCCAAAAGGTAGCACCTTCGACAAAGTACCCATTACTGTTAATTTACCTAACATTTCTTTAAGTAATTTAATAACATAAGGGTATTTCCACACTTGTTTTTATAACTTTCCACAGACAGAATTTAACTTTTATATCATCTGTATCTCCCAAAGTAATGGGGCTGGAGTGGCCAAAATTTGCAGGCGCACATGCTTTGACATTCTAATCGTGACGGAAGAAAAAATATAGTTCTTTTCTGCTTCGTCAGTATGTTTGCTTGTAAGTTTACAAATATATAGGTATTTGGGACAGGTCCGCACCCTCTGAACTCTCTGCCTGGATACGTCATTGAGCTGTATGAAAAAATAGCATGGGTCTAGAATATCCAATAGTCTACAAAAATCAATTAATAAATAAGATAGTACGATAAAAAGAAGTGTTCTATTCATCAGAGGTTCCATTAATCTTTATTATAATGGAGACACTAAATACGAGAAAATATTGGCCTACTCCCTAAGGTAGAAGAATTTTAATTTTCCTTTGAATATAAAATATTCCACACTAATTGAAACTTTCTAAAGCGAAACTAATAAAAGTAAAATGTTCTATTCAAACTACAATGGAAGTATGTAAGATTTCCAAACTTTTAAAAAGTGCTTCAGGTTTTGTACAACCCGCGGCCACATCTGCGCCTGCGCCAGAGATATATCTTTAAAAAAATTTGAAACTGTCATATGTGACTTAACGAACTGGCAGTTCTAGAAATGAAATATGTCATCAAAATGAGCGCAAAAGTAAATACTGGTCCAGAAACTCTTCGTTGTTGACAAAATCCAACTTGAAATTTGAAATATAGGTAGTATTATAATTAGAATTATAACTGAACTAAGCAAACTACAAGGATATAAGCTATTCGTGTATATTTTTCCGTATGATTGTGCTGGTCTAAAATTACAGAAAGAAGCCACGAAACATTTTTTTTAAGTTGTTGAGTTAGGTTGCATAACTGTCAAGGATGTGATTTTCTAAATATCTCCTCCCTTGAGAAATTCGTATCTACGCTACTGACAGTACGTACGCACAACAACAACTATGGTGATGAAGTTCTGATAAGTCTCGGTTTCAAGTGTTAATACTATAATTTACCCAAACCACATTTAATATCGTAGAAGAAATTAAACATTGATATGAGGCATGACTAGGGTTGCCAACTCTAGAAAATGAAATTTGTGGTAGACGACCCCTCAGAAATTATCTTTGATAGGGGCCTGCTTTTAACTAACTATCAACAATTTATTTGGCCCTACCGGTAAAATGTCGGTAAGTTCTCGACTTTAGACATGACACAGAAAATTGAAGGGGACATATACCCTCCGCCCCCCCCTTCCTGTAACGACGCCCGTGCTCAAAAGCACAACACTACCGACATTAACTTTCAACAAAGTGCGATATTTTATTTCTATTCTTCTCGTCCACTCCCATTTCTAACTTTTTGTGCAAGGGATACCACTACACAAGACAATGTTATCACTTATCAGGACAGTTTTGGCACCTGAATGGGAGAAATATTGGGAATATTGCGCTCTTGGGACAGTCCTTTTAGCTTATCTAACTAGAATTTATGTTCGAGCATGTTTTTTGGTCTGTTTAGTTCCACGCGTTTCACTCCTTTAGTCTGAGAAGCACATTTTCTAATTGATGTTTAATCAATGTTCAGATCACGTCATAGAGATCTAAAACTGCACGCACTGACTTAAAACCGGTGACAATGCATGGCTATAAATATTTCCGAGATTTTCGGATTTTTCCGGAAACTCTAAACTATTCATTACTTATTGTGAGTAAGCAGTCATAACTTTTGCAACTAACGAATCACTGTATGATTGTTTTGCTATATGTATACAATTGTGCTCGTACAACTTAATGTTCTGTAAAGTATTTAGAATCTAGCAATATTGATTTGTTTTCTATTTAACTTAATTATAGGGCGGAAAGAAGGTACAGCTTTGTGTGTCTTTTGCATTTTCCGACACAAATGACTAATAAAAATTTAACAAACTCTGGAATTACGGCAAGGACTTCGGCTATATAGTAAGTAAAAATTCATGTATATATTATTTATAAATAAAGAACATTTCATTAAATATTAGTTAGGCCTACAACACTACTTGTTATTAAAAAGGATAAAATTCTAATATTGAAAAAAGAATGTTTAATGTAAACATGCTTTATTTAAAAATACAGTACAAGGAGAAGTTTTCTCTCTCTATCCTTATATATATTTTTCAGATATTTATAAATTTTAACAATTGCGTGACTAAAAATAGAAGTGCGGGATGATCATAGAAAATTATTTTCATGTTCATAATAATATTACGTAATTATAATGACCTGTATTCGTACGAGCAGCCGTGGCTCCGTTCGTAGAGTGTTGGCTTCCCATTCGGGAAGCTGTGGCTTCCATGCCAGTGAACGATTATCCTGATAAAGGTTTTACCGAAGATTTTCCTAAGTTCCACCGGGCAAATACCCTGAATTTAGTTCTGGACCACACCTTCACGCACCGCTTCCCCTACCCTATTGCGTACTGAGCCATAGAGACCTAAAAGGCTACAAATAAATTCAAATTCAAACCTACAGGGTATTTCCCGCCTCATACGCCATATTCTTGGTCCATGATACATCCCAGGGACATTTTTCTACAGTATGTTCATACATCAGACAATTTTTTAGCATTATCAGTAATTACCTTTCGGCAATATGTTGAATGCCATTTTATTTTCGTATTTAATATTTCCATTGTCAAGCACGTTGATTGCGTAATACACCATTAGATATTGTTTCGGCGTTAAAATCTATTTATTATGTGATTTTGCGTGCATTAGCATTCATTTTTGTATTTTCTTATTTTTGGGCATGCACTCTATATATATATATTTGCTGATTACATTTCCGTCATTAGAAGTAACATCATATTTGCATACTGTAGTAATTCTGTTACTGAACTGTATACAAGCATTATTCATATTCAATAAATATAACATGCTGCAAACGCTTGCTTTAATTTTGTGTTACTTAGGACGACGCTTCCAACTGTATTTCTAACAACTGGTTTATCACTTCCAGCTCGTATTCTTCACAATCTTGCGAGAAAAGGAAAGATTTCTTTCTGGTTTCATTTTTTAACCATCCATAAGCATCCAGACGCGGGCCACTTAAAAGAGAGTTAAGAGGATAGTCTTGAAAAAGGATCAACTTTTTGCGGGGCTTTTCTTTGTTGGTTCTTTGAATTCTATTCAATGAATTTTACGGAGTGAAAAGAAGGGGAAAGGCTGGTTTTGTTCTTCGTTCAATCGCTTGTCTGCAGATTCTGAAATAGTGGTTTTCAAGAACCTTGAATAATTCTAGTTCCTTCTTGTTTTCTTTTTTTTCGTTTTACTTTTTCTTGTTTCCTTCTTGAGTTTTTTAATCCTATTGTAACTAGTAGATGGTTGTACAAGAAGCGTGTATAATAGAAACTACATACAACAATACGACCCACTCAGATGTTTAATTTAATGATAATGCTATAGAATTGTGCCACAATAGACCGCATAACGATGAGATATCGAACAAGTCGTGATAGATGGGATGTAACCTGAAATCTTGTGGCGGTATGGTGTGACAGTGTGTTATGTAAGCTGATGATTGATACGGAATTACGTCAGATACGAACAAAAGCATGAAATAGGTCCCACGTCCATAAGAAAACGGAGTAATATCAAATCTGTGGAAATGATAAATGCATTCATGTGACAAACGCTTATGTCACGTTGTGAGATTAGCTCTTATATGTGCTGTAAAGCTCTTAACGATGACAGTGATATAAGTCTATTTGAACGAACCCTCAAGGGGCATAAAGAGAACAAATGATATCGGGTTGGTATCCTAGGCTTTCAAGAATTCCGTGTAATGGAATAATGCTGGCAGAGAAAAAAATCATCAGCATAATAGTAGACAATTACTGTTTCCAAAGGAGTATTGTTTATCGGATTGTCAAGCCGGAAATATCTTTCGATATCAAAGTGGAAGACGCATTGCGATGGCTTCAGACGTTGATTAATGAAATGTTATGTAACGGCTGGCTGTACTGCTAATCACGCTTATTCTGTTTGTCCGTAGAAGGAACTCCTAATGACACGTAGAATGATGTAGTAATACTTGGTTCTTCTACCTCACATGTTGGACTAGCCTCGCCATATATGTAGTGGTATACTAACTTTATCCGGCTGCACTAGGAAAAAGCTGTACGGATAACCACGCGTACTCCGTCTGTCCGATAAAGATATCTCTTGTTGGGTAATATTATTATACAGTTTCTATGGTATCCTGGGGTGCCGAAAGTTGAATATTACTGTTAGTTACGGTTGTACGAATGTTGTATTGTTAATTTCGCTTACTCCGTCTGTTAGTGGAAGGATCCCTCATGTTGGTAATATGATCATGCGGTTTCTAGGATTAGCAGGACTGACGGATGTTGAAAATAACTGTTAGTTGAGGTTTGCCGTCTGTCCAACAACGAATGTTGTACTGTTAATTTCGCTTACATCATCGGCCGTGGAGCGGACCCTAAGCCCTTGCGGACTATTACAGGGGGTTACGGTAGTAGTGACAGTTAGTTCGCCTGGGCAATGAAGAAATACCTTTGGTGTTCACGTGATTGGTTTTGTGTGAATTCAGGATGGACGGTCCTGTCATTTACGTTTGGGTTTGTAAGAGTAAACGTTAATATGTAATGTCCTGCCAGAAATGGATTGATCCATTTGTAATGTACTGGTCGAGAGTGCTATGACGCTTTTAATATATTAATTTGTATGACGACGTTTGCGTTACGATGAATATAACAAATACAGATTCACGAATAAAAGTATAATTTATGATAGGTGAATATATATATATATATACACATATATGAGCTCCTGCGTAGCCTAGTCAGTAGTGCGCTCGACTTCACTGCGAACGCTCCCAGGTTCGATTCGCGGTGGGGGCTCCAAAATTTGGGTGTTGACCCAGCATCATGAGGATAATTGGGGAGCTACTGTGAATAAAAGACAGTGGCGATCACAGTGAGAGCTTCGGCTCTCCAAACCCATCTATTCAGCGTGGGAGCAGTAGACCAACTCCTCCCTTCGGGGAGAGGCCTCATCCACTAGTGGATTGAATATGGCTGTGTTTTATTATTTATTATATACATATATATATAAATATCAATATAGATATACAAATATAGACATAATAGATTCACTCACGGGGAAATATCAATTGATCATGTGATCATGTATATTATGTGATCAGAACGTAGTACTTGCGTTGGCAGAAACACAACGTGCCAAGATTACGCATGAACACTCTTATGTTGCAGTGTTGTACCAGGACGAGGGACATTTAGAGATACATCACATAAATATTGTTATACTGAAATTAGGAAGTGTACTGATCTATGAGGAAAAAGGCAGTTTTTTGCGCAATATAATGGGTGACAAATATGGCTTTGAAATGTATGTTGTCCTGATCTGGAATTAGATTCACATGTTGTGCAATCTAATGATTGTGTATTGATGTACCAGCTTTGGAATGTTAGGATGTCGCTGTGTCTTTAATTCAAGGGATCTGCAACACTTTGACATCTTGTACTCCAACAGATGGGTGTAAGTGATCGTCACAGTAGTCTGGAGGAATTGCATATGTTGACAGTTGAGGACGATTTGCTCGCCTGTACGTACTCGAAACACCTGGGTTTCCAGAACACTAACACCAATTAGCTGGACTACTAGTATGTGTAGGAGTACTATAATTAATATTGCATTATTCGAATATTGGAGCACTATAACCAGTACCAACAATCGCAGGTCCACAGTGTGTCAAACTCTGGGCAATGTAGTATATAGTTACCTGTTTGAGGTTATTAGTATGTCTTGGTGACCTGAACTAGTAAATATATCAGTGTTTGATTTATGTACATATTGGACGGGAAAATACGACGTAGGAAATGAAGAGTTTGAACTGAAGGTATAGGCAACGTAATAAGATGTACTATTTCCGTTACAAACATGACTGTAAGGCAGATTGTAACTTTACCAAAACAATAACACGGAGTAACATTTGGGTTTATTAGGAAGCGACATGAAATGATATA
>JAGDQP010033183.1:905-16828 GCA_022664845.1 Lepisma saccharinum
TATGTGCCACAGGACGAATAGCTGAACGAATATTTGGAAGGACAAGTGTCTTCTTTTTAGTATTGGACATACGTTGTATCGGTGGGACCATACAAAAATAACAATCGTCTTTATGATTCGTAGGTTCCAACCAAATCATGGGAATAGCAAATGGCATCAATAGCCTCTGGTGATCCCACCAGTCCAGTAGATTTATGTAGCAGGTCTTACAACAGGAATGTGGTGCCCAAGTCTTATCCTCATCTCCGAATTTACAGTATTTACCGAAATACAGATTGTAGGCTCTTCTTACAGCAGGTGTAATATTTATCCGCTTTCCAGAAAAAACAATTTGACCACAAACATAACAGAGATTGTTAGGATTGTTAACGCATTTACGTGGCATTTTGACCAAATAACTCAGCACTCTAATTATAATTTAATTAAATGTCAACCTTATCGCACACGGTCCACGTATTACGCCAACACGATCTTCGATAAACTGCACACGCTCAACCTGCTTTCACACAGCAACAATCACGTCTGCACAAATGAACACCTCACAAAACAATGAATAAACAGTTTTTGTGGCTGGACTTCAAAGTTGCCACCACCCCCTTACAACCTATAAACAAAGATAAGGAAAGAAAGACAACAATTACTTCTTCGCTATGCAATATCATATATGTATATATAGGGAACTTTTCCAAATCAACAATGGCCTGTAACTCAATAATACTTAGTCGATTGCGATTTTTAACAACAGTTTCGTTTTTAGGGGACCTATATTGATTAGAAATTCTATGTATAACTCATGTCGCTTTTTGGCTGTTGACGAGTGTTATTAATATTGTTGCAACTTGCAAGGCAGGAGGGTTCTATTTTCAAAGTAAGGAAATATAATACAGCGAACACATCGAGTTGTAAGCGCGAAGGAAAGAAACCGTCCCCCAACAATTAAACATGACTGGTCATTTGCCTCTTTTCTGCTGCCGCCACCGATTGAAGTTTTGATTACAAAGTATTTGCGACAATTACCGCGGCTCACGTTCAGACGCAAGTTTCTTTCTTACATGCCATATGCGGCTTTCTCTGATTTTAGTTTCAGGACATCAGATTAAGCAATATTCATTGGTTTATTACTGCTCTACTCGCAGTTGTTACACGACAGTGGATAAAGAATAAAGTGTTGATCAGCGAACTGAACCATGCCGAAATGTAAATGTATTTTTAGTGATGATTTACAGAAACTATTTCCCGATTTCAGGCCTAGAAGAAACTACTCTGAGGCAAAATTTCGTATCTGCCCATCAGGCACGTTTGTTTTAGTTGCTAATAAAGGTAAGTTTACAATTTTAGTAAAGTATTTTAAATAAATTCATCTTCCTTTATTTTTGGGTGACCGTATCAACTATTAGGTTTAGATACGAGCGATATTCACCACAAAACATCTCTAGAAGTACAATTTTTTGTGTAATTGAAAAACATAGAAGGACCTTATTCATGATCTGATCCACATGTGTTTGCTGCGTAAAAGGTTTCAAGTCCAAACTAATACTTACTACCATGGGCGGTGATTAGGGGGGCAATTGCCCCCATATTTTTGAACAGACCTATAAATTTATATTGTTTTATTAGGAAAATGAAGATTTTTGTAGCTTTTACACGCCACTTTCATCGTTTAATCGCCGCCACTGCTTACTACAGATATTACATTACTTAATTGCCTATAAATAGCATAAATCATAAACATGTTTGTGTTTTGTCTCACATAATCCAAAATTTCACAGATGAGCAATTAGGTTCAGGAGTGGAATTTTTGTTAGCTCTCTTTATACTGCAATATCTCCTTATTTTACAACAGTTCTTTGCAAACTCATTATAGCACTTTTGGACTTAACATTCTTTAAGCAGCAAACACAAATACAGTGTTGTCCACGAGACCAAGATTAAGGTTGTCTAGTCTGGTTTTGTACATTTTGTAGTTTGGAGCCCAGGGTAGTGTTGAGAATTCTTTGTTATGTTCCTACAACCGTCCTGTAGTGATCTCAGCTCGATGACACGGTGCGCTATCCTGCTGGAAGATTGCACTGTTATCAGGGAACTTTGCCTCGAGATATGGGTGCAGATGATCAGCTAACAGATCGCGATACCTTTCGTCATTCAATGTGTGACGAATATTGATCAATGGGTCTAAGGAATGAAAGGAAAACGCTCCCCAGACAGTGACACCGTCACCGGTGGCCTGTCAAACTTTAATTGTGTAACCTGGAGACATGAACTCATGCTGTTTACGCCAAATCGCACTCGTCCATCGACATGGTCAGTAAAAAGCGGACTTATCACTCCACAAAACAATTTTGCATTTATCCATAGTCCAATGACGTTTGCCTTTGCCCATTCCGGCAGTAATTGTCGATGCCGCTGTGTTGTTGTAGGTACTCTTCTTGGTCTGTGGCTATGATACCCAGCCGGTGAATTGTTATTGCTGGAATTAGTCGGATTGTCCCACTGTTGTACTGGTGGGTAAATTATTCCACTGTGACACGCCTGTGCCGATATACCATACGTGTTACTCGTCGCTCAACTCGGTCATCCACCGCATGTGACTGGTCTGGCGGATGTCTGACCGTCATTCCACCAGTGTAGTTACACCTTTGACACAGTCCTGGAACAACCCACAAGTGCGGCTATTTTAGATACTAGCACCAACCCTTCGTGCCCCTACAATTTGCCCTCGGTCAAAGACACTCGTCTACAGCGTTTTACTTTCTTCGCTAGTGATATGCGTCGTCTGTACTACCTGCGCATAACATAGACGCCACGTGTTATCAACCTTTCCAGGACAAGTTGATTCCATGTTGGATGTTTCTAATGCAAAGATCGTTGAGTGTGAACTGTCTTCTTAAAGTTAACTACAGAAAATGCTGTTCAAAGACTCAAATATTGTAAAACAAATAGCATGTGATCGCACTAAAACTGAAGCAATTATTAATTCTGTATTGTCTCCTCACTCTGTTGATGTATGTATTGAAGCTTTAGGGGTATTTCATTTTTCGGTGCTACAACAGGCGGTAGTAATCATGGTTCTGTGAAATTATTTCCAATTCTAATTCAATATTTTGATGTTAAATCGGAAGGAATTCAAACAAAAGTTATAGAGATTAAAAGCATTCCAAATGAAAAGTCTGAAACGATTGCATCTTATATATGCGATGCTCTTAGAAAAAGAGACATTAATAACAAATGTGTTGCTTTCTCAGGGGGAAACAAATACTAATTTCGGGGGAATTGCTGGAATCGGTAAGAGGTCTGGAATAATGTTTTCGTCCACCTAAAGAACAATTTAAATAAAAAAATAGAAGTAGTAGGAAGACCAGCACATATTTTACGAAATTGTATTCAACATGGTATTGATGCAGGACTCACATTAGATGTTGATTCTTTAGTGCTAAAAATGTTTCTTTTTTTTTCCTTTTGTTAATACAGTGAGCACTGAAGGTCTCAAAGATTTTTGTGAATTTGTAGAAATATAATATAGGCAGCTATTGAACCATTCTAAGACTAGATGGCTTTCCCTCTTTCCTTTCATACTAGACTAATTGAGATGTACCCTGCACTGAATCATATTTCCTATCTCAGGGAGAAGTCAAAGTTTTTATCATTTTTCTTTTTCAAAATCAGCTTAGTGAAGCAAGGTTATGGTTTGTAAACTCTCTTATGACAGTTTTCACCATAATATTTTACTACTAGAAAAAGAAAAAAGTTCACTTGTAGAAATGATATCAATTCTTGACACTATTTTGAATGTTTTAGTCCACCTAGAAGAAAGACTAAAGCAGAATTTCAAATCTTTGAAATTAAAGAAAATTGTGAGGAAAAGAGGAATGAAGGCTATAGTTCTGAATGTGATAGGCTAGAAGCTGAAATAGCACATGTGTATGATACTACAATTAAATATCAGAAGAAATGGTTCTTTCAATATCAAGAATTTTGTGTGTTTAAGTGGATAGATTTGAAAATTGTTCCGAAGTGGGAGGATGTGGAATAAACGATCATGTTAAAATAGATGATACAAGGTGCTTTGACCAGTTCTGCAATTCTCAGAAGTTCGTGACTAATTATGTTAGTAATGAAACAGATGAACTGTTATCAAATTATGTCTGTTGTGAATATTTCCAACAAGTCAAGAATGTATCTTCTTGCTCCGAGCTACTGAGAATTGCAGAGTTTTTTTTATTCCTAGTTACAATGCTAAAGGAGAAAGGATTTTTTCTCTAGTAAACAATCAATAGACGAAAGATAAGAACACACTAAGTGTTGAGTAGAAATACTGTAGGTTTGTCTTAATTTTTCAAGATGGCGGCCATGGAGCCACGTAGACGAGTGGTTGGGTAAGTACTTTATGCTTGGAGGTGACTTAGAGGTGTGTGGTGACGTCAGTAGGAGTGTTTGTCCAAGCTTGTGAAGAAATTTGTGGCAGTTGCATGATACTTTATTTCAAGAATGACTGAATTCCAAGATGGCGGCCGTGATGACGTCATAATCACGTGGGGCAAGCACCACGAGGTGTTCGTAGCAGATTACGGTAGTATTCTGGCGGTAAAAAGTGGTGACGTGGCCTTGGGGATGGGTTGAGGCGACCTAAGACGTGTTTGTACAAGATTGTGAGCTAAACGTGGGGAAGGCAGTTGCCTAATGCTTTATTTGTGTTTGTTAGAAAATTAAGATGACATTGATGCTGACGATATGAGCCACATAGGTTGGTTATTGAGTAAGTTGTTTGGCTTGGGTATGGTTTGAGGTGACCTTCTCAGACCTCCCAAATTAAAAATCCTAGCAGATACCCTGTACTGAAAATATACAGACCCCTAAATTAAAAATCCTGGCAGAAATCCTATATCCTGTTCGATAGAAAACTGTACGTCATGTCCTGAAAGTCCAGACCCCCCCAAATTAAAAATCCTAGCAGATACCCTGCACCTTGTCATGAAAATGTACAGATCCCCAAATTAAAAATCCTGGCAGAAGCCCTGTACTCCTCTTGTTACCCTCCGAAAAATTCATCGAGAACAGCGTGAAACTAGTCACACCCACCAAAATTCTAACAATAACATTAAGATTAACATTAGATGGTTTTTGAAAAATTGACATAGTCAGTGATTCTGGCAGGTCGTGCTATGTGGACGGGCTCACCCCCAAATTTATTAAGAACACCCCCAAATGAGCGCTATTTTCTACAGTACTTCTAAATATTTACGGAAAGAAATTGATAAAAAACATATTAAGTTATTTAGAAATAAATAAGTTAACTTTTTTTATTCATACAATGTGAGACACTTTCGATCTTTGCTCCACTAAGCTCTACTTGAATGCAAGTGTCACAGGTTTGGTTAGTACGGGATTGTCAACTATAAAAACAGGAACTCCGCACGTGTTTTCTATGGAGCATGCTCTTCGAAAGTATTTTCTACGTCATAATAGTTGGGTTAGGATAATTTTCCCTTGAATCAGAGAAAGTTGGAAAGTTTCTAGGAGATGAAATGGAACATTCCTGCTTAACTGCATATGGTCTGAATACAAGAAAGTAAAGAGTTGGAAAACCCAAGTTCATTCATGCGTGGAAAAAACATGTTCTTCTTAATTGAAGTGTTAGAATACAAGGAAGTGAAGAGGTGGAAATTCCAAGTTTAGTGAAAAAATGTGTAGCTTGATTGACTCTTTCAGACCTTGAGATATGAATAAACATGGTTTCCTCATTAAAGGCATCATAATTAAAAAATCCACATAGATTTGAAGTAAAAATACTCAATTGTATTTTCACCTTAACTGACCATGGAATTTTGGGGAAACATTTCGTCATTGAAATTGGATGGTTGGTTGTTCAGCATGAAGAAAACAAACTGTTCTTTATCCAACTTGTCAAGACATGAATTCCTTTCCTCAGACGTTGTATACGCTCGCTGACTAGGTCATTTTCTGGCGTCAGAATCCGGAGAGGCTCACTGACTAACTCATTTTTTGGCAAGGTAGTAATTTTCATTCACACTAGCCCTAACTGGGAGCGTGCGAGGGGATCTTACGTGATATGATTTTCCGCTGACTCTCTTAGAATGAGGAAAATATATTGTCCTAATTTGATCTGGATTCTCCCATGTGTGAAATAGTCACTTCAGAGATAGTGAGGCCTGAAAATTGAGAACAAAATAAAAAAAATATACATTCATGACGTAACGGAAATTTTGATAAAAACTTTATTTTTATATGGGCCAGTTTAATAACTTTGGACTTCGGCCCGTCACGATTTACCTTTAGCTGTTAAGTGTTAAAATCCACACCCATGTCCCTGCCGGGACTCGAACCCGGGACCGTTGAGTCGATAGCCTACCGCCGCAGACCGCTCGACCACCCGGCCGGCGGAAATTTTGATATATCATTCGAATCTAGTTATTTCTACATCATGCAGCTCGGCTGACATTCAAATTCAATCATTCATGGTATTCTGTAGAAGTGATTCTGCCAGGGTTCTTACCCCCTAAATCACCGAGAACACTCCCAAGCTTGTCAGACGCAATAAGAACAACATCAACACTAACATGAGGTATGAGTTTATACCTCAAGCCTTATAAACTTAAAAATTCTATGATAAAAAATTAATAAACAGAAAACATACAAATCTCTAACTAAATATTCACAGTAACATTCTAAAATTAAAAAAAAATCCTAACAGAATTGCTGTAGCTCTTAAGAAACATTTTGTAGTCATTTTTTGTAGGTGTTTTTAAATTATAGGAAATTGTTAATACTATAACTGGGCAGCTCATGTGCTTGAATGGTAGAAAGAAAGGAAGACTATATGTCACCTTTAGTGTAGAGTTGGAGGGCAAGAGCGTAGTGAAGACTAACAAGATTGAAAAGGAAAGGAAAAGGCCGTTGGGAAGACGACTGACACAAGAGTAATGCTGAAGGGACAGAGGGCGTTGAGAAGACAACTAACACAAGACTATTGAAAAGGAGGTAAAGAAGCTGTTGGGAAAACAACTAACACAAGACTATTGCAAAGGAAGGAAAGAGGCTGTTGGGAAGACGGCTGAGAGAAGAGTAATGCTGAAGGAAAAGAGGGGGTTGGGAAGACAACTCACACAAATGTAATGCTGAAGGGAAAGAGACCGTTGGGAAGACAACTCACACAAATGTAATGCTGAAGGGGAAAAGTGCGTAGTTGGGAAGATAACTGACACAATTGTAATGCTGAAGGGAAAGATACCATTAGGAAGGCAGCTAGCACAAGAATAATGCTGAAAGGAAAGAGACCGTTGGGAAGAGAAGTCACACAAATGTAATGCTGAAGGGAGAGAGACAACTGACACAAGAGTAATGCTGAAAGGAAAGCGAACGTAGAGAAGACTAAGAAGATTGCAAAGGAAGGAAAGAGACCGATAGGAAGACAACTGACACAAATATAATGCTGTAGGGAAAGAGACCGTTGGGAAAACAGGTCACACAAATGTAATGCTGAAGGCAAAGAGACTGTTATTAAGACAACTGATACAAGTGTGAGGGGAACAATAAAAAGTGAGCGTTGGAAAGACGTCTGAGACAAGTGAAACAGAAAACTTTCATGCAATATTTTTGATCAGAAACACTAACCACAGATACCCAATACCCTTATAATTAACAATTGTTTTTTTAAAACTGAAAATTTTCTTGGAAAGAGTACTTCTTAGTGAGAAACGTTTGTACTAACAGCTTCAGCATAAAAGTCTAGCAGAATCATTGCTCATGGGAGAGCATTGGGAAGAGCGAGATGATTGCAAAGGTGGAGAAAAGAGAGAGTTGGCAGGACCAAAATAATTGTCCAAGGATAATGAAAATCTCATCGAGGAAGACTAAGATGAGAGGGAAAAAGAATGTAAGCTGACATAAAATAACCGATAAATACTAACATGATACCTAACTTAGAAGCTAAAACATAGCTGGGTGTATTCAAGTTCAAGAAATTGAGTGTGAGATATAAGGATTTAAGTGTTTTATTCTTTAGCATATGTAATAAACCGAAATAGTAAAAATCCAGTCTGTACACTCTCTTGAGCTACTTACATAACTAAGCATTTTTAAATTATTTTTGAACATGTTTTGTTCCTTGTACTTGAATCAGTAAAATCTATTATTCACTTTTCAAACTTCATTACGGACATTTATGTGTGCGTGTATTGTTATACGAGGGAGGATTAAATTATGAAAAAATGAACACAAATGAATTGATTGTGATCTCGTACTAGATCTGTCATCATTCTTTTATACTTTAAAAGTGATATGTAGTAGTAGGATACTATATATTTCTGTAAAGAAAGAAAGAAACTTAGAAAGCTAACTTAAGGCGTGATTTTCATGAAAGCTTGCGTTGCACTTTTGTAAATTATTTATGGCTGATTTTCAGTAAAGCTTGCGTTTCACTATAGTAAATTACTTAGGGTTGATTTTCATGTAAGCTTGTGTTACACTTTTATAAGTAAACTAGAACTGATTTTCATTGTATCGGAGCCGTATTATGTATGAATGACACGTAAAACCTTGAGAACTTCTAACCTGGATTGTAATAAACTTCCAACTTTTCGTGTAAAAAATTTCCTAGAAAACCTTACAAATAATGTTGATTGTAAACTTGTGCCAATTCTTCAATTTAACTCTACAAGTTTGTACACTAAGTGTAATACGTATTTCAAATTGCTATCCAGTGAAATCGCAAGCAACTTAAGATTTTATGAAAATGAACCCAATGAATTAACTCCGGGTACTAATACTTTTGTGTATTCTAATGGTGAGGCAACTTTCCCTCCCTATTAGAAAAAATACAAAAAAAAAATTCGCGCAATTTCACAATATTGTTAAAAAGATACATTTCAGCCAAATTTTATGTCCCGTGTGGCACCCAACATAATTAACCCAGGGGACTAACACTTTTGTGGCACAGTACTCTAATGGTAAGGCATCTTTTCTGCTATATTAGGAAAAATCAATACAAAAAGAATAATTTCGCCCCATTTCACAATACTATTAAAAAGAGACATTTCACCCAAATTTCAAGTCCCGTGTGGTACCCAAAGGAATTAACTCAGGGGGCTAATAATTTTGTAGCACACTACTCTAATGGTAAGGCAACTTTTCAGCCCCATCAGAAAAATCAATGCAGAATAAAAATAATTTCATCTCATTTCACAATACTGTTAAAAAGAATACATTTTAGCCAATTTTCAAGTCTCGAGTGACACCCAAATTAATTAGCTCAGGGGACTAACATTTTTGTGGCACAGTACTCTAATGGTAAGACGACTTTTCTGCCCTGTTAGAAAAATCAATACAAAATAAATTGATCCTCAATTCACTCCAGCCCACTATACAGCACTGGGAACTACTAGAGAAAGTTTATCTTACATTATAGCCCAGAGCCGCTTTGTCTCGATTTAGCATTATACTGAAGCAAACATAACCAGCTACAAATCC
Source organism: Lepisma saccharinum (assembly GCA_022664845.1). NCBI lineage: Eukaryota > Metazoa > Arthropoda > Insecta > Zygentoma > Lepismatidae > Lepisma > Lepisma saccharinum. Next base: position 10,389 of record JAGDQP010033183.1, read on the forward strand.
TTGCTATGTTGCACTGTACTGGGAATGATGGGTATATAACTATAAGCGGAAGGCGAGAGGCGTATTGTGTGTAAGGGGAATAGGCATTGTAGTTATGGATGTTTTATACACATGTAACTTATATGCTTTCTTATTTCGTTCCTGGTTCACCTTCTGGTTGTTATTTCGTTAAAATTATTCCAATACCCTTTCATTCTTAATGTCATGAGGTTTGAGCTATTAGTATCACTGTGAAATATGTATTAGCAGCCACTGTTTATTCAAAGTCCATTATAATTTTAATATTCGTTCTTTCATTTACAACCACTTGCTTCCGTTTACTAGTGTTAATAACATACATGGGTCGATTCTCTATAAGCACTGTTGGGGAATAGAACATATCAGTATTCTTTTGAGTCGCACGCTTAATTGCCGTATAGCTATCATACATTTTCAGAGAATCAGCATTTGTGATATCTAGATTTAAGTTCTCACGATGGAATATTTCGTTCTTTAAGTGAATATTTCATTGCTTAAACTTACTAGTATCCTTTTATTGTACATCCTCATCACGACTAGTTTGAAAGAGAACAATTACGAAATCGGTCATATCAAACTAAAATGAATTGAAATGTGTTGTTACATCAAATTAGAAACTAGAGCCAGAAACATGTCGTGGAATACTTTGAAATGTATGCAACTGAAGTGGCTTTCGAAGTATATTAGCTTTGAGATTCATGGTATAACTTTTCATGTTCAACGATTGGCATTCTCAGTTCCATTGAGGTGATCACAAGTTTACCCGCATGTGATATTGTACTATCATCTAGTATCATTCGCTTTCTTTGTTTTCCACCGATAAATTAAAATATTATTATTTGCACTCCTCTTAAATGTTATTCGTAAACCACCCTTCCACATAATTTCTTTACAGTTAATACAGAAGCCTAACAGTAGACCCAAAGGCAATAGCAGTATGTTTTCTTTCCGTGGAAGCTTCTCATCACTAACTAATCCACCTGACTTATAATATTTAATCTCAGGCTTTAAGAAACGACATGTAGCGATATCAGCTTAAGTTATCCCTGGATAATCGATTCTATCAATAACAGTGCTTTCTTATCTCTATCTGAGAAAATAAATATGGTACAAAATTATTAACTTAATATTTGATTCCGCTTTAAAGGTTGCTCCAACATGCCTGCCAATAACTTCAAACTTTATATATAGATCAGAGTAATGCGGGTGCACAAAGCCATCACAAACTTCTAAAACCAACACCATACTCAATATCCTTATTTGATCCATTTAAGTTGTTGAATGTACGACATTTCAGTGGCAATGGTTTATACTCGTAGCTCTCAATAATTAAACTAGACTATATTAGTTTCAAAGAAAATATTTAAGAATCATCTTTGATCATATGAATCGCGCTTGTTATCGCACTACCAAAACTAACTGCTTCATGCCATTCATTAATAACACTTATTTCTATAGTGCGTATATGACTGTGTGGAATAGGAAAGAATAATGGATATTGAGGTTCTTAAGCAATTGGTTCCAAGAACTCTGTTAATGGCTTAAATGTTGCTATAATATTTGTCTAATTGTGTTTATATTCGCCATCTGCTATAATCATGCATCTTGCTAGGTTACAATGTATATTAAATGTTTAAATACTTAAAAACTTGGGAAGGAACTACCCCACATTAGTGTCTTCTGATTTGAGATAGGTATTATTTTTGAAACGTTACCAATGGTTCCAAAATTAAAGTTTGGTACATATGGTTTAACTTCCATGCGATGCGTTACATGATTTTCATTAAGGAGCACCTCTTTGGGTAGTGTTGTTTCTGACTTTGATGCGTTATACTAACTAGGTGTTATATTATGTTTCTCTCTTTTATAGAAGTAGGTATTACTATTTTAGTTTCATTTGGCATTAGATACATACTATAGAATCCAATTAGTATCACCTTCAAATTATAGTTTTGATTATCAATCTTATTATGAAGATTCAAACGAAGATTTGTTGTATTCCCTGATAGATGCTACACAATAATTTTAACATATGGACTATATAATACTCTCATGCGTCATTTCTTTATTAATCAAGTTTCAATCTTTCAATAGCTTGACGAAACTCATATCCATCAGATAAGAACTTTAATTGTTTAATACACTAATGGCCACAAATCACATCATCAAAATATTGGATTCGATCACTATTATATTCAATTATTGTATTACTAGGTATCAAATAATCAATCAAAGACTTGGGAGGTTCTTCTCCATACGAATCGAATACATATGCTTTATTAATATCATACCAATGTTATATCCCATGCGTTCCAGTATTAATTGATTTATTTCAGTTAACAACAGCACATTCTTGTCTGAAAGGTGGTGTAGATGGAAGTCTGTCTGACAAAACATTTTATATTTAATTTTGAGCTATGCGTTCGATATCAAGATTGATGAGCGACTTTTTACTGGTGAGTGCTTCTTTTTCTGTTTCCTTTTAAAACCTTTACCTCTAACTAGAATTGGTGATTTCATAAATTTATTGCGTCGTCTTTGTTCTTCTAGCTCTTGCTTATTTTCTTTGCATCTACTACTGCCTTAGCTATAGCTGCTGAACCACCTGTAAGACTACCAACAACTGCTAATGCAGCAAAAATCACAGGAATTGTAAATATGAAACCACCAGTTCTGGTTGATTCCGAAGTTTCTTTAACTGCGCTAGACTTAATATCAGACCCATTATGACCCATCTTCAAGCATGTTTGCTTCTTTGCAAGTAGGGTTCTGTTAAAAAATGTCATTAATGTTTAAATATTTCAATTCATAGGATGGGATATGAAATCCTACACCTTTGGCTTTCATCATAGACGAAAACTATATTATATATGCAGATAAAGAAAATGCAACTCTTTGTAGTGTGTTTATCACATTATTAAGGCCCAAAGGAAGTATTATACCAAACCGATTTCTCGGTTTGTTTTCATTGTCATTGCTACACCCAATGAAGATATTTTTTCACCTAAACCAGCATCGTTGCTAGCAACTCTATCAAGAGCTTTAAAGTCTGTCTTGATTGACTTTATGCCTAGCTGTTAGATCTTTAAACTTCTTATAAGCAATTGACATGCTTGATCTAATATATTTATATCTCGTCACCTCTCGCTAATCTTGAATCTAAACGCTTACCGGGACAACAGAACTCATAGCCCGGGAAGTGTAGTCCGAAGGGCAATTTATTAATAATATCGTTCACTAAACCTTCACCTTCAATAGTTTGCCAAATGCTGGCGGAAGTATATGGATAATCTTTATGAGGTATCCTAAACCCTTGGGATTCGGGAAAATGAAATTAGATAATCATATCCACTATGCCCACTTTCTCATTATAAAAGTTCTTATTGCCAGCTGCTTCTTCACCTGCTAAACTAATGATATATCTACTAACTTTCTAACAGCATTCATCTAAATAAACTGTTGTGGCATGATTGTATATCGCTTAATCCCCTTTCTTTGCTTCCTTCATTTCAAACCATCTCTTTTACTTTTCTGTTCAAGCCAATGAGGTTTAATTAATGTCTTATCACTGGAGCTTGATTTTACTCTATTCTGTGATGGATCACGATTTTCATATAATGCATTCATCATTTTTAAAATCTTACAAGTTTCATAATCTCCACCGTTGTAATCTACCGGTTGCTTTAGTGTTAATAATTCCCATAACCCTTCTGTTTCTTTAAATTTTTCGTAAATCATGTGCGATCTTACACTAACTATATATTATTAAATCATCATTATCAAAGTAAACATTATAACTTTCAATCTTCCACTGCACTGCTCCACCCATATCAATAGAATATAAACCAAATACTTCATCTTTATCAGATCTATTAGTACTCAAGTACGGACTCGATAGTATACGTAATTGAATTTCATTGTCATCACCAACTTTTGTTTCTTCAGTCTCAGGCAGTGCCTTTGTTGATGTAAATAACTGTTTCTCAAATGAGGTTTCTGTTGGTGTTGTTGGATAGTTAATTATATTTTTTGTGCTATAGGTATAAGTTCTGTAATAAGATCTCTATTGTCATCGGTTACTCCTTTAATTTCTTTTCCTAAGGTCTCAATCGCCTCGATTAATTCCTTCTCTTGTCGTTTTGGTTTTTCATAATGGCTACGGTGACTCTCTTTCCTTTCTTTAAAACATTTCGCCAAGAGATGTTGTAATTCAATATTATTCCATTTTCGTTTTGACACTCTAAAACGACTATATTAAAATAAATGTTAGACATAATATACGTAACACACGTAACATACGTACATCAATTAATCGTTAAACGTAACAGCATTCGATATGTAATAACATAAACGTCACTCGATTATAAAGAAATGATCGATTTTGTTTCTAAACTTTCCGTGGTTCGACTTTTTTGTCATATCGATTGTTATAAAGCCATAAGGCTCCTTCGATGCTATAGAACATATATCTTTAAATCTATTAAATTACATGCCATCAACAACAAACTCATTATAAATATGTTTCAAGTTCATGTTATCAAGGTGCAATATACATAAAAAGTTTGCATTATCTCTAATAAGTTGCTTCGGGACTTTACAATATGTTTGTGCTAAGCCAAAACAATCCATTCCTTTATGCCTACGCTGTGTGAAGTAATTCCGTACCTCATTCTGATCCTCTAATATATAGTAATCAAACAATAACAAACCGTAGCTTGAATTCATTTAACTTTATTACAGAAGGTTTGAATGTAACCAGGTGATAGTGGAACCTTTCTTGTATATCATTATAAATGTGCTGCAGTTGTTGATACTTAGGTTGTTCTAAGCTTTTAAAGAATAGTATAAGTGTCTCCCTCCCCGTAAAGCCAATTTGGAGCTAGAATGAAACTATAAATTACTAGTGTTGTCTTCCCACATCCAGATGAACCGATTGTTCAGCATTGAATGTTATTACGAAGAAGTTCACAATTCAACTTACCATAATCATTAGGTACCAAAAGTCGTTTCTCAACACTCAACATCTTAAACTATTTAGATGATATTATGATTAACTATATTATAGCACTGAGATCGATCCAAGAATTATGGTCTGAAGATAATCCTAACCACATAACATATACCTTGCTTTTAGTTCTACGTTTAACTTTTTCAAATAGATATACATGTGGCTGTTTGGTCTTCATTAGTTTTTGCTCATAGAAACGAATCTTACTGATCTCATTGGACTCATCTGTTAAGTGATATGTAGTTAGACCAGTCTTAAAAACACTATCATTTTGAAATATTTCTTTGCTCCAATTGCGAGTGAGACCTCTTTCAAATTTATTTTTAAACTTACTAATTCGAAAAGTCTCCAAATTTATATGATGCCTTGGATGAAGACATATACTTCTTGCAATAGACTGTTGATATTAATTTCTGTTCGTTTTCTTTCTTCACTGCATCAATCACCTTCATTTTGATTGTTCTATGCATTTTATTACTATACGTCTTCATCAGTACTTGTAATATATTGTACTATTTGTAATTATCTTGCAGTGTGAACTGCTTCCACATCAAATTACTTAGTGTTCGATTATTCCAACCTTCTTAGTGTTCAAAAATACTATCCTTCTTATTCCTGTATGAAAGGTAATATGTAATTCTTTTCTGCTCCATTAAGTTAATAAACTCTTTATTATCAAACTGGCTACCGCGATCTGTTTCCAAGAACTTTGGTGTCTGTCCAGATGTTTTGAGTATTGATTCAAACGCGCGTGTAACTTCCTTCCCTGGCACAGACCATTAAGGGTGGCTGAAGGTGTCAATAGTGGTTAGAAGATAAGAATAGCCCCTATTTTATTTGGCTAAGCCTTTCAAGTTCCCAGAGCTCATTTCAACCAAATCTGCCTTTCATAAATTATGTATGCCCTTTGTAACAACAGGTATTCGTTTCTAACTTTGTCTCGCGGGCTTTCGTCTCTTCAACAGTTTGTAATCTACTATTCATTTTATTAATTCTGAACTAATTTAGGATCGAGAAATCAGATTCGCGATAAATATGATATTAATAGATGTAGGATACTCGGCGGGATATAATTATCCGATCGAACTACAAGCACATCACACTCTACAACATCAAACTCATGAAGTACAATATAATATTCTGATGGAAAATGAAATCGACTACCTTTATGTATACCTAATAATAGATCCTCATACATTTGTCCACTACTAGCTGAATATGTATAAACAATATAAAACTCTTTATTATTATTCTTAATCGAATGAAAACCTATAATCTTAGCTTATACAGAAAAATAATTTCGACATAGAATGTATTCATATCAGAGATATACCCTACCACTAACATTGTCACGCGTAAAGTCACGCTCCTTATTAGGTATTGAATATATTTTAAAGAACTGAACACTACGTAA
>JAGDQP010033184.1:0-20831 GCA_022664845.1 Lepisma saccharinum
TTAAATGTTTCTCTATTTCACGAGTGTTGTATACGAGATTCTAATTATTACAATGGCATTGTTTTTACAAGTGTATTTGTAGTTAATATTGACTTGCAAGGGAGTTGTTAAACAAAGGTTCGAAATAAAATGCAAATCGGAATACTTGTTAACTTTTATGTAACACCGTTTTAATTGTACAGAAAAAATATTTAGTATGATTTGCCTTTATGTATCACTGTTTTTGTATTACTTGTCTCCAATCACAATACGTTGTACCACTTGGCTTTTTATTTCAACACTGTATGTATCACTTGTCTGGAAATGCAACAATGTTCAATAATTTGTACAACTCTGTAATCACAATATTTGGTATCACTTACTTATACACGATAAAAGTTCCTTGTTACTATAAATCACTTGTTTGATACCTATACAAACACCAGTCCCAGTGTTTATTCAAACTTGCAAAGAGTGACAATCTTGGTTAGTGCAAGACAATCTTGGTGTTGTGTATCTTTCACCCACAAGATTAAGCGAATTCTATCTCTAGATTCCGAGTCTGTTATCGTCTTCTTGTAAGTAGTGAGAAATTTATGCAACACATCAATAGAATCAGTATGAGATATCGTGTATATTTGGTGAGTTGTTAATACGTCCACCATCCGTAGTACAACCATTTCGCTGCTTAAGTCTACACACTCATAGTCCGAGTCAAAAGGAATATCGTGAAAGCTCTGGTCACAAATTATACTATAAAATGGTATCCATTCCTCAAGACTTTCCAACACACACTCGAGGGCCACCTATGCAAAAGTACAGTTATAGCTTGCCATTGTTCCTTGGTTCCAACTTCAGCTGCAGCAGTATAAGTCAGAAATCAATTCTCTCCTCAATTTATTGGTTTTGTCAGCCAATCAATTTGTTTTCTTAATTCAAATGACGTCATTACCTATGGTGGCAGGATTTGTTCGCTTAGCTATTGTTACAACTCTAAAAGTTGCTTAAAGGAGGTATTAAAATATTAGTCTTTCAGAATACTAGTTATGCAACCCAACACGACATGAGTGTATTAAAATTCTTGTAAAACTTTTGCATTTGATATCTTACTTCGGAGTTCCAGCTTGCGTTTGAATACGGTAGAAGGAGTGCAATACTTCATTTGTCATCCTATCCTATGCAGTATGCAACCTAGCAGTACTAGTTAGCAATTTTGGGTTTGAATACGTTATTTCAAGTCTATCTCCTCTTGTACTGATTATATCCTGTGGGATGTGCAATCTGGAATTAACCATGACCAAGTTTATCTCTGGAGATGGAGTTTAAAAATGGTGTATGTATGACCGTATCAGACAGTAACAAAACTAGGTGTACGCCACAAAAGCTGAATCAATCATTTATTTCAGGTTTGCAACACTTAAAATTTTTGAATAAGTTGGTAACCCTTGATCATGTTGATGAATCACTGTACTATTCCTAGATGTAATATCTTATTAAATTATTCTAAGATGGAAACATTTTCGACCATGAGATGAAAACACCGGTTGTTCAGCATTGTCAGTTGTTGAAGTAATTTCCCTTGGCCGAGGATGTGTGAAATTTTTAACAGACTCTCTTTCTCTCCCTCCCCATCTCTCCTACTCTTCTTGTTTTCAATGTAAACAAATGGTCGCAAGCTCTTGGGAAGCATGCACTTCCGTTGCGTAGTGGCAGATCGTTCATCTATGTGTGTTTTCAAGAGATCTACAACAGTCGGCTTGTGCGGGAAGGGTCATTACAACATCGGACAAGTATGGTCAGCCGATCTTCCGTAAAGTTACGGAGCATCGCTTAGTAATTGTGTCGAGGATTCTAACGTTGAAGTCAGGTAAGTTCATTATAAAGCATGTTGGCGATCCATAAAGGGAGTGAAATATATCTATTTGTCTCTATCTGTCTTCTTTCATATAAGTACATAATACCCTCCAGACCTCATTGTGACTAGTTTAATTCTTTAATAGAACAAATAAAAAGAATTTTAGTGATGAATATTTCACCTAGAAGACCTCAGGAAAGGTAGGCCAGTACTGATTTGTCAATCCATGTCGTATAAACGGAGTCTAGACTAAAATTGTAGGTGCAAAATACTTGAATTTACACCCGAAAACACGACAACAAGCGTTCCTATAGACAACATTTTGTCAGTTTTCTCCTTATATTACGAGTTAATGTGCTTTCAAGTAGTTTTCACGGTAAATTCAGTCCTTTCTGTCATTAGTTTCATGCAAAGTGCTTCATTTTATTTCAACTATGTGTTCGGTGTACTTCAAATGCCGCTTGTCTTTCTAAATATTACCTTTGAAACAGTCTTGCCACCACGTCTTTGAACTATCAAGCCTGATTTTCGTGTTACCTTACCACAAAAACAACTTTTCCGTTGAAATTCCTAGTCAAGCACTTTTTTCTTAAATATTGAATACAAGCAGTGCCTTCCTGGTAACAAACTGTAAAATACTCATAACTTTGATCACTCAACCTTGATTTGTTATTTTACATGCAGTTGTATGAGTCCATTTATCGCTTTCCCCACAGATATTTTTCTAATTCAATTCCAAACAGTTCCTTCCCGACAAAATCTAAACAGACATTCCCTTAGTACCGTAACTTCCATGCCAAATTCCCTCTTTTTAGCGTTAAGCATATACAAAATACTAGTTTTCTGGTAAAAATCATGTTCTAATATGTCTTTGATACTGCATATAAGCAAATACGAGGTCTTGATTCTACGGGTTTTATATCAGTTAGTCCTTTTCCTGCTTTCAAAGAGTTCTTTCTGCTTAAAACATTTGTGACGTCATGCCAAATACTTGTTGTATGTTTTACTTGTACCTTCGGATCATGTTTTCGTTCTCTTATGAGGTAGCATCTCGTTCTTCTACACAAATGGAGGGGTAAAAACAAGCAAAACGCTTTTTGAACAGTCCTTCCTATTAGGTAAAAATAAAAACGTCTGGTTAGAGACATCTCTCTTTTGCCCCAACTCTGAAATGAAAAACTTCCGGAGCGCGAACACTCTCCGTTCCCCCATGCCGGGTCAAAGGTGTTACGTTGCAGTCTGCGTGAAAGAGCAGGCCAAAGGTGACTTTTTTAATAACAGTATAGTACTTCAAAGATCATAGGTGCCTTTTTTAATTGTGGAAAACTGCCAAAATCATCAAGTTAATGTTTGCGAGATGGGGACTTCCACTCACAAATCTTCAACTCTCCGCTCCTCAATTAATTACAGAGATTTATTGATTGGAGGGAAAGGAGGAAGGAGAGACAGATGTTTATTTTCTCTTTAAACGTCAGAAGGAAAAAGGGAAGAATGGGAGAAAGTCTTTTATACATCTGTCAGCTGCTTTCCCCCATTTACCTTGTCTCCAAACAACTTATTCAAAGCCAGTGTGATTCAAACAGTGGTATTTTGTGTTTCGAAGCAGCAGTGAGGGAAACAACCGGGTTCGATCCTCACTGTCCGCAATCCTGATGTAGATTTTTCAAGGTTTTCCAGTGTGATGGTCGATAACTTTGTTATTTCTTACCGAATCCAATCTAGTGTAAGATTCTTAATATAGATTCAATACATTATCAAGTATAGTATGTTCATACTGAAGAATGATATTGTATTAATCTTAGAGGTAATTGCTGGATGACATCATAAATCAATGAAAATATATGCTTCAATGATCTAATACATGTACACCAAATACCGGAAAAACTTGGTAGCACTTTGACCATTTCACATATACTTATTCTTGAATTTGAATTTATTTTAAGGCCTTTAGGCAACTACGGCTCGAGCCGTATAGATGATGATGAGATGAATTGGGGGAATGAATAAAATAGGAGAAAACGGGGGCACCCCGAGAAAACCCACGCACACAGTTTTTGTCCACCACAAAACCCACATGACATGAGCAGGGATCGATCTGACGACCCCTAGCACCAGAGGTGAGCGCTGTACCAACTGAGCCATCGTGATCCCATTACTGATACTCTTGACCATTGCATAGAATATACACTGTATGACCAAAAAGTTAGTACCATGCTGAACGTTGATTATTTATCGTATTGATATATTGAACACACTTAATAAATCGTAATTACTATAATTTTAAAGTACTCGATCAATAAAAGTATCCATTTTATGTATTATTACCACCTCCTTCTACCACATATTCTACAAACTCTTGACAATGCTAGGGGCACAAATTTGAGCACGAGATTTAGCTGAAGTTGTTCTACCACCTAACTCATGTCAGCACAATTACATTCATAAACTGTATAAGAAAAAGAAAAAAAGTAGTTATATAATATATAAACTCTTACGGAATGACGTAGTAATGGAATAACATTTATCGATATCATTTACAGCGCTTGAACGTATTCTGTAATTACTATCGTCACAATTGCAAAGTACACAACTAACCTAGGATTATAAAGATAATATACAAAATAAGACAATAAAAAATAAGAAAAGGAAAAATAACAATATAGAGGAAAGTAGTGATATATGAAATTTAATCAGTAGTACTAGTGCTTTGACTCTGCTGTAATTGAGATAGTTCGTAAGTTTACGTTTAAATTGTACAATATCAGTGGGAAGCTCGTTCCGAAGTTTAGCTGATAAGTAGGAAAGTAAAAATTGTACTCAAAACCTGCTGGCACAAAAGCACACAAAAACTTCACCAAAAATGAACTCTATATGAACGCATATGAACTTTATCTGAACCTACTGAAAACATTGTGACTTTTTGTGTGCACAATGTGTCTTTTTATTGGATTCTTACCCTTAGTGCACATATCTTGCACACATTAAGTTCAGATTTACTGAAGTTCACATTATCCAGAGCACGTTTTCAGAACATTTGCCACTATTAAGTGAGCTTTTTGTGCATGAGTTGGGTATCAGCACACCAAACGTTAATATGTTGTGCACTAAAAATGTGATGTAGTTCACATTAATTTCACGAAAAATTCATATATTATGCACAAAAAACCTGGTAAAATTGGAACATATTGTGAATTTTATCGGGACATACTGTGCACTTTAAGTGTACTTTGATTTTCAGTGTGGTATCCAGATGTGAAACATTGACGGAGAGACAATTTGTCACGTTCCCTGGTGTTATATGGATGGCAAATTTTCCTCTTCTGAAGTAGCTCATATAAGTATTCTGGTTTACCTTTGGTTGAGATGTTATATAATGTATTATAAGCATGTAATATTCTTCTTCGTGACACTGAAATTTTATTCTGGTTCAAAACAGGCAGAATATGGTCATATGTGTTTATACAAAAAATAATTGTCATACATGCATTTTGGACCTTTTGGATTTTGTTGCTAATGGTATTTGTAATCCTGCTGTAATAGACCATGTCGCAATAATCAAAAAGTGGTAAAATTAGAGCCTGAATTAGTTGCAAATTTATCTCCGGAGATAAATATCACGGAATCTATAAAAACATCTAAGCATAGCATATGCTTTATTTCTTTGCTTAGCAATATCTTCTGACCACTGTAGTTGAGAGTCTGAAATCATACTTAAACTTTTCACAAAGCTCGAGTAGTCGACATTCACCTTATTTATTTCAATATTTATGTCCAGTGGTACGGCTTGAACACTAGCCCATTTGCCACACAGCAGCTAGATATCCTACTCACGTCTAAATTCAGCAACTCTGAGACAAGGAAAACTTCATCTGGCAGGCATGAAGCTTGTAGCTACATGTCATCAGTAAATTGATACATAGTAGAATAATTTGCAACTTTGAGTAAATCGGAAATATAGAGTGAAAAATGTAATGGTCCTAAAATTGACCCCTGTGGAACACCTCTATTTAACTGTAATTCAGTTGATAACGTGTGACCAATTTTAATGTATTGAGTGTGATCATTCAAAAAGGAACGAAACCATTGAAGTGCAGACAAAGAAAAATTATAATAATTAAGTGCAACAAGAAGTATATCATGTATCACCAAGTCAAAAGCACATGTAAAATCCAACAGTACTAACAACGAGACTTGCTTACTATCAATTGAACACAGTATATCATCAGACATTTTCAGAAGAGATGTACTAGCACTGTAACCAGAACGGAATCCAGATTGATATTTTGACAAGATGTCCATTTCATTTACAAAATTGATTAACTGATTATAAACTATTTTCTTTTTTCTAGAATTTTCGAGTTGCATGATAAAATACTAATAGGTCACACATAATTAATTTATGCGAAGTTCTGCTTTTTCGGGAGCGATATGATCATTGCTTTCTTCCATATTGAAAAAAAAATATTCTCTATGGGCTAGGTAGGAAGCTGTGTCCTAAGTTCTTTACACGTTTACACGTCTGAGGGATGACGTTCATACGAGGGCACCCTTCCGGAAGTAAGGATGAGGAAGCTGGCGGTCAGAGGATTATTAAATACCATCCTGTCATTCGCATGGTGAAACTGGAGAAACCCCTTGAATAGCTCAGTCAGAATTGGCAATAGCAGGATTCAAATCGATATGTACACTTCGGACATTGCAATAAATAACGTTCTCAAAACTAAAACTGAGAAGCTAATTAATATACGTATGAGGCAGAAAAGGGTTATAATATTTTTTTTTTCTTGGTCGTTACAATGTCAAAGTACGTGCGCTTGAAAATGTTGGTAACTCGACCGCGATTCCTTTTCTAGATATCTTTGATTTAAATGTCAGATTCTTGTTTCTACAGAGTGATGAGAAAGCATAGAAATACCCTTATATTTTTAAAATGCTTATACTAAATGGAAAGCAAATACACAGTAATGGATACTGGGTGAAAGGCGCTACCTGTTTGAAAGTATATTCTTGACAGTCGCCATCTTAAAGTCCGCCATATTGAATCTCGATTGACTTTCTTAAATGGGAACGGGGTTGTGTAATATGTCATTCTGGACTAGAATTTTACGGGAAATGAGTTTCTGAAGTCAGTTTTGAAGTAAATGTATTATTGTGAGAGATAAGGCTATGTGACTTTATTCTGGTCGAATGATGTAGTAGTAGCCTGAAAACACGAATTTCGTTTCGAAATAACGAAACAAATGAATCCCAAATGCATACAAATTGTTTGTGGGTATAGTCCCCTTTCGTATGCGTTTGGGTTTCATTTCTTCCGTTATTTCAAAACGAAATGGATGTTTTCAGGCTATTGCATAATAAATCTCAGAGAAGCGGCATAAGCACTTATCTCTCTCAATAATACATTTACTGTAAAACTGGCTTCAAACACGTATTTCTCGTAAAATTCTAGCTCGGAATATGGCGGACTTCAAGATGGCTGCAGTGATGAACATGCCTTCCACCAAGTACCTATTACTTTGTATTTACCTTCCATTTCTTTCAGCAATGTAAGAACATAAAGTATTTTTATATTTTGTAATCATTTTCCACAGACATTTTTTTTTTTTTTACTTTTAAATCATCGATATCTCCCAAATTAATTGCACTGGAGTGGCCAAATTTTGCACGCGCACATACTTTGACATTTAATCATGACGTAAGAAAAAATATATATGATTCTTTTCTGCTCAATCACTATGTTTGTTTGTCAGTTGTACAAGCAAAATTTAAATTTGCTTATACAACTCCAAAAACTGTTTTATAGCACCACAATTGAAGACTTGAATTGCAAAACATCCCAAGTCCACCGGAGTAATTTTTTTAAGGAGGAACAAAAGAATAGTCCAGGGTCTTTGTATGTTATATTATTCAGCTGAAATTATTTTGTATTAAAAAAATTTTTTTGAGTTGGGATTAGGATGTAATATTTATGCAAATGGATATAGCCTTTGGAACATAGACACCGGCGAACAGAAAAAATGCAAATAAGAAACAAGTGAACTTAGGATGTTTTGCAATTCAGGTCTTTGATTGTTTATTTGAGTAGAAATCATCCTCCTTTCATTTATATGTGACCTTTTTTTCATTTTATGGCCTATAGGCAACTATGGCTCAGGCCGATTTATAAGTTACTAACTAAACACTGAAAGTTTTGGCCAATATTTTCTTCTTTTCATTGAGAATAGGGCTAACATTCGCATTTCGTTTGGGAAATGTTTCGTAACTACAAGTTCGAATTGAATTATAAACGTTCAAAGTGTGTTTTATGTTAATCTGATCATCGTAAATACAATTCTATTCTAGTTTATTCAGAACTGTATTAGATAACTAATATATTGAAATCTCTGCATTCGTAATATGACTTTCTTTTAGACACTTGAATCATGACCGATCGATTTACGCCACTGTTCCATTTTAAAGATCCTGTTAGCATTATTTGTGGTGCCAAATTTCCTTGAAAGCAGAAATTTTGGTTATCCTTTGGTGTTTAGCTAACGAAGCCAATTGAAACTTCAAACGTTCGTGGTTTAACCTGCAACCTCTGTCAGCCATCGATCAGGTAATGGAGCCCGAGACGTTCCGCCTCACAGTAACTGTTCTTCCTTCTCTCTCTCCCTGTTTTTTTTTCTCTCTCTCTCTCTCGCTCCATCTCCTCTTATCTTCGCATCTCACTTTCTTTACGTCGCTTAGTTTTTGCTTAGATCTCTCTCTCTCTCTCTCTCTCTCTCTCACACACACACACACACACACATTATCTCTCTATTTCTCTTCCTTTCCTCTCTTGTTCGCTATCTCTCTATATCTCTCTATTTTCTCTCTCTTACTATCTCTCTATTTGCTCTCTCATGCCCGTGTTTTTCTCTATCTACAAGTGCACGTATTTTACAAAAAATTCCTCCATCTTCTTTGGGATTCTTTTTGTAGTAGGCCTACTTAGATGGACAGAGAAAGAGAATATTGATTGAAAGCACAACTTTCTAAAAAAAGGAAAAATCTTAGTAGTCAATCTAATTCTAAGAGAAGCATGTTAGAATCACAAGTTCAGTAATAACATTCATACTACTCTGCATTTATGAAGCCTAACTTTGAGTGTTGTGATTATTCAATTTGACATCTGATTTCCATCTTACTCCGTTTCTGAGTGCTGCTTGTTGATTCCTTTATCATAGTCAGTGTACTTCTGACGTTTACTCCAGAAAAGTTTAATAAATGGAAAAAACAAATTAAGTTTGATAACACATCATACTTGGGTCGTTCAATAATGATTTTGACTAAGACGATTAAGGTGAGAGAACATACTTCAATTGTCGGAATACATACTTGAATATTACAGGGAATCCCCGTCCAACTGGATGTAGCGTTCACAATATCCAGGGATAATGTGGTTGCAGCAAACCAATCTTTAGAAGTACTGCTAACTCACCCATGGACAGCCTCTTGCAGATCCTCGTTGCTGGCTTATCGTCCACCACGCACGTTCTCCTTCATCTTGTCGAAAAGGGCATAGTCCAAGAGGGCCAAATCAGATGAATATGGTGAATGCGGCAAAACGTCGAATCCAAATTTCGCACATCTGTCTGTTGGTATGTAGTTTGGCGTTGACGTGCTGTAGAAGCACTTTTAGCAGCCATTTTGCGTCGCTATTGAATTCTGTGTTTCAGTGTGGCCAGAACATCACAGTAGATGTCACTGTTAATTATCTGCCCATTGGGAGGCCATTGGATACAGAGTATTCCGAAAACATCCCAAAACGCTATGGTCATTTGCTTCTTCCGTGTAAGACTGGGCCGTGGCTGTTTCGGAGGTGGACTATCAGTGAGTTTTCACTCCATCGTGAATTTGTGTTGTTTATTGTCCCTCTTTCCAGGGAAACCATGTAGTCCACTTTTAACCATATGCATCACCCTCCGTTGTACCACATATACACTTGTCCACGATCTTCTGCGCCCTTCACGTTATCACTCACTACTTGTTTCGAAGTGGGACTAGGTGACCCACCTTACGGCAAAATGTTGAGCTAACTCGGAGAACACACACACGGACTGATAGTATGGAAAGTGTAGTTTTCTATATATTTTCTGAATGAACTTATTGTTAGTGAGTGAAGTCGTCTGTTATCAAAATTAACTCCGTATTTTCAACTTCTGTGGAATGCGGTAGTGAAAGAGCTTCATAAACTTACTATAATTTCAGCGGTACAAAACTTTGCCTCAATTGAACGCTGTATAGCGTAGTTTTGTGTCCGCGGGATTTTAAGCACGTGGTTATTGTATTTTTGATTCTCATGTGCGTGGGTTCGAATCCCCGATTTATTACATTTTTAAAACTTTTTTCTAGCTACGTCCGAACCTTTAATTTTCGTTCACTACCAATTACAAATAGTGTTCACATTCAAAATAACACAGATTGCGATGGCATTAATTAGCAATTACAAATGTTTTAGTAATGTAGAAAAGAATAAAGACAACGTGAAGAGAGCAAAACTAGAGAGTGGTTCGGAAACTACTTTACCAGAAACTATAGGTGCCGTTCTTGAAGCTCAGCTGTTTGTTTACGTAATTCGTAACAATTATTATTGGTGATGTTCGGCAAGAGTTTTTGTGTTTGTGCATTGTCTTTAGTCTTTTCTTCGTTATAAAAAAATTGCAAATTAATGTCACTAGTACTTGTGTTATTTTGAATTTAAAAATCATTTGCCGTTGGTAGAGAACGAAAATTGAACGTTCTGACGTCGCTGGGAAAAAAAATAATAAAAAACTGTGGTAGATCTGGAATTTGACCCCATGCACATGGGCATCAAAAGTACGGTATCTACGTGCTTAAAACCCCTCGACCACGAGGACTACACTATATAGGGTTCGATTTAGACAAGTTTCTGTACCTCTACCATTCTAGTAAGTTTATATAGCTTCTTTTCTTACCGCATTCCACAGAAGTTGAAAATGCAAAGTTAATTTTGATAATAGACGACTTCACTCACTAAGTCCTTTCAGAAAATATATAGAAAGTTATACTTTCCATGATATCAGTTCGTGTATTCTCTAAGTCATACCACCATCTGACACAAACATCGGAATGACGTTCAACTGTTTGTTGAACTGGAGCAGCAGCACGAGTCCAAATCATCATCGAACGTACTAAATATTTGCTCAGTTAGTAGGGTGTTTGGCTTCGCATTCGGGAGACCGCGAGTTTTCACTCAGCAGCCACCCACCCGGACTGAGGTTTTTCCTAGCTTTATCGGTTGTGCCAGGCAAATCGTGGGATGGTACGGTCAGTAAATCCAGGACCGATTCCTTTCTAAATCTATCCATTTGTTGTTGTTGTTAATATCTTATTAAAATGGCGTCTGATGAGCTGCATGAGGAGTTTCTTATATAAGTAAATAAATAAATGCATAATGTCATATCTAGTTGGAAATATTAAAACTGAGGTTCTATTTATAATGCAGTATTATTATTATAAGACAATGAAACGTATACTTGTGAATACTATAAAATTTTAAACTATAGATACATTAAATTGTAAAAATATTTATATTTGCGAAGATAACATAATTTGTTGTGGAAACAATACATTAATATGTTCTTTGTAGTGTGCGGCTAATTTCATTGAGGGATATTGTTATCCGCGACTAGCTGTAACTGATGGTAGAATAAGTTCATTCAAAAAGTGGAAAGCTTTCAAAATACAAGCAGTCATATATATATGTATGGGAAAGCCATGACAAACTCTTAAAATCTGGTTCAGAAGACAAAACTGGTTTATAGAGTTTCCCGATTCAATATATTGCCAACTTTTAAAGCAGGAAAGTGAAATTTTAAAACAAGAAGGGAACTCAACGACCAAATAAAAAATTCATCGAAAAACTCAAAGCGAACTAAGTAAACATCTGTATGAGGTTAAATCTATTGTAAAATATTTCTAATTATGGAACAAAATAACTGTTGTTATCTGATGTTATCTTAGTGAGGGCATAGCCACCGAAAACATCAGTGTGCTTGAATGTTAGTAAGAGAAGTGAATGAACAATAAAATTGGTTGGCGACAATGACAACTGGTAAGTCTGTATGTAGTGCCTGGAGTATCTCTATCATCTAAATTAAAAGTCCAACATTATGAAAACAATTTGAAATATTACATTTTTAAATTAGTTGACTATACTGACAATTGTGGTGCCCGGAGTACCTCTACAACCTGTCACCGTACCCAATGCACATGTGTGTAAAATTTGGTGTAAATCGAAGCACACGTATAGATTTGTATAAATAAAAACCTTTGTATAAATTGAATTATATAATAGGTTTGAAACACTGCGGACTGGGATGCTTGGGGTCATAAACACCCACTTTTTGTTTCAATTTTGTCGAATAAAGTTTATATCGTAATGTTCTTGCGGTTCTCTCACAGAGTACCTTAGGTAGAGCAAGTATTACACGGGTTTGTGGATTTAGCCCTCAACCAATGTATTATAAATGTGATAAATGATATAAGTTACTAACTGATTAACAAAAATAGCGTCCCGTAGACGACTAATTACAGAGATTACAGTACTTCAGAATAGGTATCCTTGATGTCTTCTTCTTTGGGTGTTAACTCCCTATGTTGAGTTGTGTGCCAGAAGCCTAGCCTTCTGTGCACGGAAGGACGACACCAACGGCTTAGCTCACTGTGTGCCAGGATGTACCAGAGTTTCGCCTTCTGTGTACAATGAGGTTGATTATTTGATAGAATACATACTGGAAGCTTCGCCTTCTATGTGTGCGAGGTAGCTCCAGAAGCTTAGCCTTTGTGAATAGAGGTGAATTAGGAACAGTGCATATCGGAAGCTTATCCTTCTGTATATGCAAGGAGTTGTACCAAAAGCATAGTCTTTTGTGTACCGAGGAGGTTCCAGAAGCTTAGCCTTCTGTGAACAGGAGAGAGGAGAGATGATCACCCAGGAGTGAGCGTGATACTCAGTAGCTCGTGCTGCTGTGTTTCATAGGTGAATTTAGGGTCGGTCCTCCAAGCTTCTCCTTCATCGATTCCGGCTCCCTCTATTTCTTGATATCAGCTCCGTCTGGTGTTTTGGTGTGGAGTTGTCTGTCGTCTGCCACTGTTTGTGTCACTCACTTGTTTTGATTACATAATTACACACATGTTTGTTCTATCAATATTGTTGGTGTACTTACATAATATACGCGTGTCTGAGAACACACGGGATATTACAATAGTGTAAGTTTGGTACGGATATGACCAACGCTATGGAAGAAGTTTGAAAAATATTTTGTAAAAGTTGGAAACACTGAAAACTGGCAGGCCCTAAGCGGTCCGTAATATCTCTAAACTCTGCCCCCGTATATAGTGTATATGTATGCAAAATTTTGTATAAATCAATGAACACGTGTAAATTTGTATAAGTAACATCCAAACAGACATACAGATAAACTTTCACTTTTATATGTAAGAAATTTACGAACGTTGGTGAAGAATTATAGGGATAATGATGATTACAGGAAATACATTTACTGCTAATATGGTTCAATTTTTACTGAAATGTTAACAAAACATTTGACACACTTAGTTGTATGACAATTTCCTTTCAGTGTGAGTTGGAAATTCAGGATTTTCAATAGCTTTTCAATCATTGAAAATCGACACGGTTTACGTCTGACGACACTAGGATCACACTTCATTGGAAGGCAGGGGCTGGTGAAATTTAGATCTGAAATGTAATAGGAAGGGCGTTTAGTTATGTCTTCTAGTATACACACCACAATTTGACAGTCCAGGTTATATAAAGAAGATAACCCATTCTTGCGATATAATTTGAAATGAATTCTTTACGTATTGTCTCTTGATACCACAAGTGTATAGAGACATACTTTTTCTTTTATTATAGAGTATGAGAAAAAAGACATTTGTTGAAATTGTGTAAGTGCTTTTCAACCTAATCGCCTACATGTTTCCAAAGCGAAAGATCCTAAATGTCGTTTTGTTTCATGAAAAGTTTCTTATATTATCTTCTACAATGAGTAAACAGGATTTGTGCTTGTTCAAGCAAGTTCTAAACTTCACACCTAATACGCAGTGTGAGTTTGCTTTGTTTCTATGAAGAATTTTCCTTCCGGGTAAAGGTAACATGTTGTAATTACGATTATAAAATGGTGAATGACGCAAACATATCCACATTCAATGTGGTGAGCGTCAAATATTTTCTAATGCAGCACGGCCCTCATGGTCCAGCAGTTTCAATTTTTCTTATCTCTAATAAACATTATTGAGGCGGCGTGGGTGTGACCATGGTTCACTGTCAAAAATGGTACATTAAAATTTTTAAAAAATCTATGCACAGAGAAAATTTTTCTTAGAAATAAGGTATTAACATTCTTATTTCATTTAAAATAAGAACATGTCTGTTTGTAAATAAGGTCACTGAGCAACAAGATTCTGATTTTTCAATCTATACAACCCTACACTGACCTCCTACACATGTAACAGTAACTTACAAAAGTAAATGGATGTTGAAGTTGTAAAAAAAATAGTTCCTTCCTCCAGGAGAATTGTTTCACTATATACCTAATAGTTAGTTTAGCCGGCCAGGTGGCCAAGCAGTCTGCGGTGGTAGGCCATCGGCTCGAAGGTCCCGGGCTCGAGTCCTGGCAGGGGCATTGGTATGGATTTTAACAGCTAAAGGCGAATCTTGACGGACCGAAGTCCAAAGTTACTAGACTGGTCTATATAAAAATAAAAATAAATAAATAAAGCCTAACAGTTAGACAACCAACATGACAGTACAAATGTGCGCCAAAACATGGCTTGCCAGGATATTGATCCATTTGAGGAAGAAAGAATTGATTCGTTCAGCATCATTTAGAGAACAACGAGATAGAAAGGCAAAAATTCTATGCATGTTAAGTTCTAAGAGATAGGAATTAATTCAAAGAAAAAAAAATAATATTAACATAATGCAGGAATCGTCATTATGTAGTGCAAGAAAACTTGTCATGTTCAAACACACACACAGATAGATAGATAGATAGATAGATAGATAGATAGATAGATAGATAGAGCATGGAAGAATACGGGGAAATAGTGAAAAAAATTAGAAAAGAAGGAAAGAGGGAAAGAGAAACAGCGGAAAACATGGAAATAAATGAAATGTTAACGCTTAAGGATACACAGTCTGCATATTTCTCGCTGCCCCATCTCTCTGTATTGTGTTTTCCTCCCTTTATGAGATAAATCTCTTTCAGTACCAATCGCGAACATCATTTACAGCGCTTCATTCCATGAAGAAAATAATTTGAAATCCAGGCGGAAAATCGAACCAAGAACCTTGAGAAAAGTCTCACACGCTACTTAGCTACACAGATCATAATAACAAATGTGTTGTTAAATCAGCCATTAAACTCGATACTGTCAGCGAGTTACCCCCAGTTCCATTTGAAGTTTGAATTTTATTTAGGCCTTTAGGCATCTATGGCTCAACTCCAAAATTGTGGTTCCATGAAAACATTTGATCTGGAGATCAAGATCAAGCTTTAGTTAATCCACAATCTTGAGAACTTACTGTTGCAGCAACATATATCTCGGATTAATCAAGGATTAAAAGAGTGATTTCGTAAATCTTCGAAACGAGTCCTAATTCTTGAAGGAGGCGGTCGCACCAGTAATTAACGTACGTTCGAATGACATCTCGTAGCATTCTTACGTAACACACATGCAGTGTAAATACAACTTCAAAATACCCGGTTGCAACCTCCGACCGTATGTAAGTGGTTAAGCCGTTGGCTTGTTGAGTGAAAGAACCGGGTTCAAATCTCGGAGGATGCAAATGATTTGTTTTATTTTTCAAAATACATTTCTATATGTTCATATTTGTCATTATTAAATGCTTTCTTGCATTTTTCCTAGATTACGAGACCATGGGCTAGGGTAGGTTAGGTAAGGTTAGATTCGGTTATGTATCTTTATACTTTCGTTTCTTTCTTTCAAAATACGTTTCTATTTGTTTGAGCGAACCTGACCATACCTAACCTCGTCTAACCCATGGTCACTGAAAATGGAAGAAAACAATTATTAATAATAAATGTGAACATATCGTGATACATTTTGACAAAATTGGATACAGGAGCACAGAAATAATCATGGGAAGGGATTCACAAAAGCTGTCGTAAGTGAAAAATTGAACGCAAATTCTACGACTCTCCTAAGTTTGTAAAGTATATTCGAACTCACAGAAGTCAGATACGCCAAACTTACGGGAAAGCAATGTGCGAATTAAAAGGGCGAAGAGGGGGTAATCCCCCCGAGAGTCTGCACATGTGGGCACACGTATTATACATAATATTCGATTTATCACGTCACTTTCTTATCAACAACATATCCTCCCCTTATAAAAATATCTTAATTCGCACACTGTGGCAACCTTATAGATTTTTTTTTCAGGTTTTGTCCTCAACAAACACCGGGATAATACCATCAACCTAGGCCTGGCCGCATCCTTCCAGTACCGAGCGGCCGTGGATTAGTGGTACGCCTCGGGGATGAATGTTTGTGTGATTTTAATTTAATTTTTATGAATATTGATCTATACAGGTTAAAAAGTATATAAAATTGAACAAGTAAAACCCGCTTAGCGTAATCAAAGATTCAAAAATGTTGTAGGGTGTTGGCTTAGTATTCGGAAAGTCCTGAGATCGATTCCAGCGGCCGACCATTTTAACTGAGGTTTCTCAAGATTTTTTCAGGAAAACGCTGTGATGGTACCTATGCAATAGGCCCTGGCCATCTACCTTCCAACACATTCTTCCAACCCTATCCCTGTTTGATTCTCAGATGCCTAAAGGCATTAAAATAATTTTTAAAATTCTTCCAGGATCCTTTTATCCCACCCTATTCCGGGCGAGTCTTATGGTTAAACGACATAAATCAATTCACACATGTACACAAATCATATACTGTAGATGTGAATATAAAAGTATAATATACTGGGTGTCAGGAATAGTAAGATACCCATCGCTCATTCTTCATTGTCAATTCTCAGTAGTAGAGCGTTCGCGTAGCATTCGGGAGGTCGTGGGTTCGGTCCCAATGGCGGCCATTCTGACTGAGTTTTTCCAGGGTTTTTCCTCAGTCACACCAGGCAAATGTCGGGGTGGACCTTCAACATAGGACCTGGCCGACAACTTCCCGAGTCCTTTCCCCTTCCCTATCCCGGCCTGAGCCTTAAATAAAATTCAAATTAATTGTCAATTCAAAGTGCGTTATGTTAATTACAGGACATATAGATTAAATCCAATTTTAATATATCGTGGTAGATGGAACTCACAAGTGGAAGCAAAAATGTGATTTGAAAAATTTATTATTTGAAAAATAATTTGAAATAAAATTTAAAAAATAGAAAATTGTGTTTGTCGGGGTTTGAACCCATGAACCCACTTCTCTTTTGTTAAAAACAAAATTGGATTCATCAGGGTTTGAACTCGTGCCCCCAGTCATGAAAGGCGAGTACGATAACTATCAGACCATCGAAACTTGGTTATTTTGATAATGAGAACACAGTGTTCATTGGAAACTATCGATGTTCTACAGGTCTCCGATCTCATAACAAAGAAGTATAATATTTTCCATGTCAAAGCTTTGCGTTTATATGCTTAAGATAAAATAAAAATAAAAGCTGAGTAAATCAATATGTTTTAATTAAAAACAAAAGCGTGTAACAGTTTCATCAACTTACTATTTGGTTTCATCTGACACTTCTAACGAGCGAGCTATCTGTTTTTTGTTCGTAGAACGGGGTGTCTACAAAGTAAATTTACCTGATTAATCTTAAACTAAATAGGGGCTTGCAAGGTTCATTACAAGAATAACGGTAGATAGGAACTGACTTCAGATCTGGATTTCTTGAAACAAGCTACCTTAAAACTATATGTCACATGACCCACTTACAAATTCTCGAGCAAACTTCAAGATGACTGCCATGATTCTCATCTCCCGCAACAAAATATCCATGTTACTTCTATTCAATATTTTGTCTCATTCCCTTCACGCCTTTTGGATTTACAAGTTCCTTTCCAGTCTTTTGAAATATACAGTATTCGAGTAGTCATTGGTCAGTTTAGAGAGGAAAATAGCAATTCACGTATGAATGATCGTCCTTTCTGATCTCAGCGTATCACATTCTTCAGGAAATACGAATTTTCGTGCCAGAATTTTTGTTCGGGCAAAAAACATTTCCTTGTAACATTCATAATCAACCCAAGTCAATTAGCACCTTCTACTATTGTTGAAGGGGATGTACCAAATTCAACTACAAGCTCCCATGTTTTTGTGTGAGAAATCACATCTTTTTCACTGATATTGAACAGGAATATTATAAAAGGAACCTGTTCTTAAAGACTGTGAATTTACTGATTTGAATGAATATGTTTTGATATGTAATATTGAAAAAGGAAATTTTGTTAATGAGGACACAGAAGACCAGTAAATCCGACTGTTATTCACTAAGATAAGAATAAAACGAGTGTAGCTTTTCATTAACGCAAAACATTGGGCGTGTGTACAATTACCTGTGATGTGTTAAGTACTAAAAATTTCATAATTCGTTCTAAAGTAAAATCCTTAAACTACATTCCCTTCCACTAGTAAATATTGTAACAACGTTTAATTAAGTATTTTATTTATTTACTTTTCATTTACGGGCTGAGCAGAGAACTGTGGTATAAGCCTGTTACGTCTTAGGAATGACTTTCCTCGGCGATCACTCTTCTGGAAAAGGAGGAGGATGGTAGTGACCAGAGCGTTTGTTACGTAACCATCCCGGCACTTATAGAGAAACTGAGGGATTGTCTGGGAAACACAGGTCAGAATTGGAGCTAACGGGGCGTGAATTTGCGTGCCTCTTCAGTACCAATCCGCGGCCTCCGACGTTACTAGCTGGACCACATAAGGTGAGTAACCTTCGATTGGTCTCATCTTTCTGTTAGGCAGATGTAACACTTCAAACTCCTTCATAATTTTTCTTAATTATATACCACTTAAATTGAAGTGCTACATAATTTTTAAAGTGTTTACAACAACGTGTAAATATGCCTTTCATTGTATACATGATTTGATTTGATTTTTGTTTTTCGTGGAAACTTGAAAAAATCGACAATTCAGCATGAAATACAAATTAACGAGAGCACAGGTTGGAACATCACTCTGGTTGGCTGAAGTTTCCACAATAGCGTAGCCATAGAAACATTTTCATTGACCGTGAATGAGGTCGTTAAACCCTGTTTTACTCGTCCAAATGATGGACTGGGAAATAGAGAAGTATTTTTTTAAAAAAGAAAGAAGAATTTGCTTCAATATTTGGGCGAGATTTTGATAAAGCGAGAGAGGGGAAAAGGAAAATTGTATTTCTTTTGCCCTCTGGAACACTTGAAATGGGTTTAAAAAGGTAGTTATACATGTTCTAGAGCAGGGTTTCTCAACGTAGGGGTCGCGACTCTCAAGAGGGTCGTGGATTGTGTGTAAGAGAGTCGTGGATTGTGAGTAAGAGGGCCGTAGATTTTGTGTAAAGGGGTCGTGAGAGGAGTTGAAAAAATACATTTAACTCGTGTATTGTAACCTAAAACCAATAAATTTCAAAGAAGGTATTTTATTTTACTTGTTTTTATAATTACTAAAGATAATGTAGTTTGATGATAGTTTTACCATAAAATAATTAGGATACTTATTACAAAATACAGCAAATTAACTGTCATGTTTTCAAATGAAAAGAAAATATTATACAAAATAAAAAATGACAAAAAAATAAAACGTTACGAAAAATTGCACAAATTTACTAGGTTAGCACAAAATATGAGCTTGTTTTGATTTAACCAATTTCAAAATGTCCGGTTCAATGTTTGTGATACACTTTATAAAGTCACTTTCAGTCATAGGTTAAGTACCCATCCTTGTAGCAAATACTACGTTTTTAATATACAGACTCTTTATTAATTCGAGTTTTCAAGATATTTCCATGAAATTATCTACAATATCTCACAAAACCCACGTTTGACACTCAAAATAATTTTCCAGTCAAACAAAAAAGTGAAGCAGATCGTGATCGAGCTTTATTATTTTCTAAACAGAAATCAGTGTCTGACTTATTTAATAATTGATTGGTCCTAATTAATAAAATTAGGCAAGAAAAAGTAGTCCTCTGAATTAACATTGATTTTCACTTATGCGAAGTTCACTTTTAGTTTGAATCACCAAAAGGGGAATTAAAATTTAGTTTAGGAAAATTATTTTCATAATATCGAAACTTCAAGCAACTGTAAAAAATTTCGTTTTTACAGGTCTGTTTCTCAGTTACACGAATTAATAATTAATAAGCAATAATTAATATGTATATATATATATGTGTGTGTGTGTTAAGCCTTTAGGAGGCTATTTAATACAAAGTGAAACAAAACCGCTTATTACAAAAATATATACTTTTGGGGTTCGGCGTGCAAAACATACAGTAAAACGGGGTCGTGGCATGAAAAAGGTTTAGAAACGCTGTTCTAGAGTAATAAATTTTAACAAGACCACTGTTGTTGACGAATAATCTTGATTAATAATTTTTGAGATATGTATAATTGATATACCGAACAAGAAGTGAAATAGAGATGGTCAGAGATATATCATCCATCACAGACCTTAACTGAGCTACTTAATACATGGTTACCAAACAAATCAAGCTACTAGTTACTGAACAATCACTAAGGACACCCTTTATGTATCTGTAATACACACAGAATTTTGGCAATTTTAACCTTGGTAAAAAAAAATGAAACAAAGTAACGTTATAGAAATAAGAAAACGATAAAATTCTGTCACGTGTATAGATATGGGTTGAACAAAACTAGACTTTCTGTATCATACTACTTGTAGCGTCAGTTACTTCTACATTCGCCACAGTAAAATATTTACGTTTTGCACTTACATTCAA
>JAGDQP010033185.1:0-20830 GCA_022664845.1 Lepisma saccharinum
CTCAACTGTGATCGCTACCTCTTTATTCAGGTAGCTCCCCAATTGGCCTCACGACGCTGGGTGGACGCCGCACAGGCAACACCATCTGGAGTACTGCAACGGTCACCCGTCCAAGCACTGACCAGACCCAGAGCTGCTTGACTTCGGTGATCTTATGGGAACCGGTAGACCAGCTCGGCTAAGATATATATGTCGTTGTAAAACAATGGTAATTGCATTTACGTAGAAATTAAATTAATTTAACATGGGTTAAACAATTTCATGTCCTGATTATTTGGTTCTATAAACGAAGAGCCCAAGGCGATACTTAATTTGAAACAATAGCGAAAGTTGCTATAACGAAGTTCAGTGTTGCAAGTTTCAAATTATTTCTTCAGTAATTCACACGTAAAATCTTATTTGAAGAGTCAAATACAGCCTTTCAATACTCACCTAATAAATTCTGCTAAGCGCCCCTCAATCTACCGTTCGAACTTCCTAACACATTTGAAGGTTACCGTACTATGCTATCAACGTCTTGATTTAAATAGACTTGACCTTAGTTTCAACGCTATTATTATTATTATTCCGTAACATTCTTTTAAAACTTACTTCCGCATGTTCCTTTTTTAAACAAAAGATTGCTGCAACTAGAACTGATTTTCAAAGCCCCTTAGGATGATTTACTTGTAAAGAGCAATGAAAAAAATTCGTACCACCTTGAAAAAAGACAATTTATAGTGACGTTCTTGATATGGCTGTATTCAAACGTAATCACAAACTTCTTGTTTCTTCTACCTGAGCAGAATTTTACCGCTTGCATTACAGCTACCAAAGTACCGAACAGAGTATATAGACTATTGAAACTTACTTAACATCTTTGTTTTAAATCAGTAAGTGATTTAAGGAAGTACTTACTATTGTTCAAACCAAAAGTGAGCAAAACATAGTGCAAATCTAATAGCAACTTAAATTGGTATTGAAACGATGAAAAGATGTCGTGAAGTAACTCTTATTTTTAAATAAAAAACTGTTAATAAAACAAAAATAAAAAGCAGTTGTGAGCTTCTAAGGACGGGATCTACAGCTTTTGGTAAAGTTGGCTCCGAGCCACTCCGTTCAATGAAGCCCGGCGGGATTTTGAACCCGTGACCAATCGTTCAGAAAGCGAGCGCTCTAACCTTTCGGCCACCTCGAGGTCGATAAAAAGCAGTAACAGTCTATAGAACATGGCATCAGAAGACAAAACAATACGTGTAAACTTGTGTGTTTTTAGATCCTTCACCAGTGTCGAAGTGAGACGATATGCACCGGGATGTCATACCGGTGTTAAAAGCACACCGTCACAGAAACACACGGTATGCTTATTATTAGATCACTTTTTTTATATGTCTAGGCAATATTAGGAAAACATACCTCGTCGGTTATTTTCACACTTCGATCACTGTTCTTCACTATCAATCCGAGTTCGATTTGTAGGAGGGGATGAGTAGGATTTCCCCCTCTCTGCAAAAAATCCTCCCTGCCTCTGTTTACCGACACATACTGGAATATGGACGAGCTTGAAACATGATATTCTGCATATCTCAATAATTCTTCCTCCTCGCTGGAAGTTGCACAAATCGAACACTGACTGTCAAGTATTGGCGTGCATAAACATTATTTTAGGCAGGACCTGTTTATGGAGGCACGACTCAACGGGTATACTAAAGTCGCAATTTTTCAGTTATTCGTAGCACTTATTTATTTTTATTGTTAAAAACGCAGATTCGAGCCTTGCTGCCTGCCATAGTAACAATTTTCCGTGTTTTTTCTAAGTGTTATTAAGCAAATGGCGTGGCGGTATTGAACAAAGGCCCTGGCAGCTATTCACCTCATCCCTGCCCCGGAAAAATGTTTGCCGAGGGACGTTATTTATGACTCAGACTTTGGTCAAAAGTTGCTAGTTCAGTCCATAAAAGAATTTTGAAGACTATTTCTTCAGTTTTGTCCTTTCTAGCATTGACTTGCAACTAAACTTATATGGTTATGTAGAATGAAGTTCAGTGCTATGTTTGTGTAACATTCCTGTACAAAATTAAGCAGTGGAAGGGAAAAGGTTTATTGTACATAATTGCGTTAACCATTGAAATCTGTTATTGTTAGTTGTTTTAGACTTTGAACTCTTTAACCGTACTCATTACCGTGTAGGTGAAACATTTCAATGAGAATAATTGTTTGTTGGTGCATTTGCTAGCTCTTACACATGTTAGCGTGACTTTGTAACTAAATTACTGTTTTTTGCTCGTAGATGTAGCTCAAGAAAAGACCCAACAGGCTTTGATAAAAGGAGTTGAAGACTTCGATACAGCCAAGTTGAAACACACGGAAACACAAGAGAAGAATCCTCTCCCAGATAAAGATGGTAAGTATCCCGGTGTTAACAGTGATATTATAATGTGTTAATACGTACTGTATACAATTCTTTCTTTTCAAGCATGTTTTGAGTAATAAGCTAATGCTGAAGCATGCCTATTGTACATTGCATGCCATATTTTTTTTTGCAACTTGACGAGCCTTCACGAGAAAAATAATTGATAGATTTCGTGAAAAAATAGTTGCATGTTTGCAAATTGAATTATAGAAGAGAAATAAAAGTAGTACTGTAATTACTATAATACATAAATTTTATATTATCTGTAGAATTTTTAAATTATCGCCTTCTACAATCGTCGGTTCTGTAAATAATACAGTAGTTACAGTTTCATTTATTTTTTGTTTAACGCTAGGTGTAAAGAAAACATTAACTCGAATGTCTATTTTACGCTTTAACGCTCTAAAATTACAGCAAAAGTAAGACCAGAGGTTATCTCTGGTATCCATAAAGTAATAATTATTCACCAGATAACTCGAGGCGTCCGACGAGATTCATTTCCTTTAACGGTGCTGATCATCTCTGCAATCTTGGTATGCACTTTCTATTGATTTACATGGGATTTTACTAGTCTTGTGCTTTTCAGAAGCGAGATTTTCGAAGTTTTTTTTTTTTGTTTTACGTAATTTGTCTTCCTTACTATTTGGAACCTTGTAGTTTTTTAAAAATCTGATTTCTAATAGTTAACTATATAAAATACAATATGTCTGTGACAAAATATATTTCCTGTGTACATATTGCATTTTTCCGAAACATAACGAGTGAAACCTGGCCAAAAAACTAGGCGGAAACAGAAGTTAAAAATTCCACTTCTGAGAGAAATAAGACTAGTAAAACTTTTCCCATATAATGAATGGAAAGTGTATATCAAGATGACAGGAGTGATCGATCAGCTTAGTGATCGATTTGTAGCGGGAGATGGTTGGGATTATTACCCCCTCCCTGCAAAACTCATCCCTGGCTCTGTTTACAGATATATATATACCTCTAGCCTGGGAAATGGATGATCCCAAAATACCGTATTAATACATATCTCACTAATTCTTCCTCCTCTCTGGAAATTGTACAAGTCGAACACTGAATCAACACCGTTAATAGAAGATGTGATTTAATGTTCATATGCAAATTTTGAGCGGCGAAGACAGATGGATGAGATCCGTAAGAAGTCCAGGGGTTCTTGTGTTTCGATCTTGAAATTATCCGAGAAAGTAATGATATTAACTTAGTATGCCTTAGTAAACATTTGTTAAAAAAAATTATAAAAAAAGGTTAACGGAGGTGTATGTAGATTAGCTAAAAGTAAGTAATCGAATTGAGCGGTGGGATGCCATCCCTGTAGTTGAAAGAAAGGATGGCACTACCATTCCACTAGTTGAATGAAACTAAATAATTCAGCAAAGTTAGAAATATAACTTTGATGTCATCAATACATTTTCTAGTGTCCAATATCAGCTAAAGCTTGTGTGTAAATAAAATCCAGATTTGAAATTTAGTAATTAAATTCATACATAATAATTATGTAACTTCTAAGTTCATATTATGATATGCATTGGTTAGCTCTTATGGTAGGGCAGACAACAGACGTGGGGTCACAGAGCACCTAGTTCGCATGTTCCAGTCATGCCCTTCCCCTCGTTAATGTTTGTCAATTCGACCACCGTTAAAAGTACTATAAAAGCAAATTAGTAGGATATTACAGGAAAAAAAAAAATATTAAGTAAAGAACGTCACTGTGTGCAGTGCCTTTGTTTATGTTGGGAAAATCTGAGGAAGTTTTTGTCATGGTCCTTTATCATACCGCCGATCCAGATATCCACATAGTTTTTCAGTTACTCGACAAAAAAATAAAGTAAAATAGAATGTACTTGAAATATAAATACATAGTTGTTTGCGGTGACTTTCGTAATATTTTTAAACAATATTGCGCCCTGTACATATCATGCCAGAGTTACTAACCTAGGATTCAACTTACACTCAGCACAAGTACTTACATTACGGTTACTAAGACTAGTATAAAATATAAGGAAATAAGAAATTTTAGTGAAATCAAATACCTTAAGTTTATTTGTATAACATATAAGGATTGGTCTTCGATCTTGATAGTTACTTTAAATATGAACGAAATGTATAAATTGTTAAGTTTAAACGAATGTTTGAATCTGACTTTCCATATCGAACAGTAAAAGATTATCAATTAAAAAAATTAAAGCAATGCATAATGAAAGGAATAATTACTTCCAGTGAAAAACTAAAATTTCTGCACAACGTAAAATCACAAAAAGTAATTGATATTGAGTGATACAAGAGGATATACAGACAGGTTCCAAAAGAAGCTGAAAAGATGTATTATACTAAGCAAATAAACGTTGCGGTAGCGGTAAACAAGTCAGAAACAACATGAAACGTAATAAGCGCAGAAACATGAAAAAGACTGAAAAAAATAATTAAAGGATTTTTTAAAAAAAACTTTAAGATTGACTAAAAAGTTAAAAAAAAAATAATAAATTGAATTAATCTTATGAATCGGAAAATAAAAGCGTGGGTGCACTTAGATGTTATGATTTTATAATAAGGTAAACAAGAGCACCCACGCACCGATTCATAAGATTAATTCAATTTATTATTTTTTACTTTTTAGTCCATCATAAAAAAGCGTGTTTTTTTAAAAAAAATCATTTTTAATTATTTTTATGTATAATAGATGAATATTAAACTTCCTGCGAGATAGGCAACCCAAACTTCACACGATAGATGCGGCGTTACGTGCATTTAAGGATAATTTCCAATTATTTTATTAATTATTTCAGTTAATTGGATTATTCTATGGTATAACTAATGATTGAATATTGTATTGTCATCGGAAGCAAGCAAGTTGACAAAATTTAAAAGAAATCGGATGATTGGAAGTGAGTTAAAAATCAGTTACAAGATTTGTACTAGGGATGATTACAGAGCAAGTTAATATAAAGCGTGTGAAAATACGAAAATTTTGAAATTAAATTGCCATACACTAATATATACTCGTCCAGCGCATTATTTCTCAGGTTTTCAACCAATATTGAACTGGTATTGCACCAAAACTTGAAAAAGTCTTGAGAAACCTATTATTTTAAACTCAAAAGCTTTCTCATTACCAAAAACTCAATTTTTGTTTCTCCAACTACACCAGAAAAAAAATCTGTTATAAGAAAAATTAAGAATAAACATTCAAGATTGTGGGTTCGAGACTTGGAGCCCAGCCACTTCCCATCCTGACTGAAGTGTTTCTAGGGTTTTTCCTGAGTATCAGCAGGCTGATGCCGTGATGTTATGGGATCTTCCTCGAGGGGACAGTAAAAGGTAGGATCGG
This sequence comes from Lepisma saccharinum, assembly GCA_022664845.1. NCBI lineage: Eukaryota > Metazoa > Arthropoda > Insecta > Zygentoma > Lepismatidae > Lepisma > Lepisma saccharinum. The sequence goes on from JAGDQP010033185.1 coordinate 5,742, forward strand.
AAAGTTTGAGGGTTTGGGATTGACAGTCAGAGTAAATTCATGACTACCGTGGTGGTTCCCTTGTCAGCCGGGCGGATAGTGATAGTCGAATTAGAACAAAGATTGGAGATAGCTCTTAGTTCTGCAGTGGTGAGGTTGTGATGTGATAGGAACATGTCAGTGAAGCCAGGGTTAGCAATTTGTTTGGAGAGGAAGGGGTGCAGAAAGTGAAGTAAAGCCGTTATATATAGTTAAGTTTATTTTATTACTCAACGAAAATTAATTGAATAGCTGTGGATGATATTCTCTTTACCATAGTTGGGGTTATAAAAACTATAGAGGAATTGTTTAGACCCCCAACTGTAAGTTGAATTAGAAATTCATATTAGGCATTTATCACACTGCTAGATACAAGAGTTCTGTTACAGTATTTCTAAGCAAGATACGGATTAATTAATAATTAGTTACTGATTAAATGCGCCTTTTTCATTTTCGCATTTTTTAATGCTATCTTTTTTTCTCTCTGTTATTACATAAACTATGGCATATGCGTCGCAGCTGCTGCTCTCATAACATGACGTATGAGGCTTTTATGCATGTTCAAGCTATTTGGCAAAAATTATTCAATATTGTTGTTCAAATAGAGAACTTCATTTTGGGTGAATTATTTGTAGTAACTACTCATCTGAAAAGCCTATTATGGGTAATTAATTTTAGACGGCTCAATTCAGTTCGTAGAATCATATATATAGAGAGAGAGAGATCACGTTTTTGTTAAGGTGAAATGGAAGCTCAAGTGCATTATGACAAATTTTAATGTCCTCCAAAACAAGATGAGATGGCTGTTATTTGTTCTATCGCACATGCGGTGCATGCAGAGATGTGACATTTGTCTTAAAGAGCGGGAATTAGTTTGAAGGTCCCTGAAAAGTTTTCATTATTTCTTCAAAATTTCGTTAACTCTTGCGACATCCCTCTTTTATGTAAATAAGCAAAATTTGTTACTTCACAAGAAAACTGTTTAAACGTTTTTCTTTTTAAGTTAAAAACAGTAAACCAGATACCATTTCAGATTACGTGGATATGCATAACGAAAACATCATAAGCAAGCATTTTCAAGTTTTGTTACTATTCTTTTAAGTGAGTGAATTAACGTTCTAAACGAGCTGGTAAACTTCTACGGACGAGACCTACAGTTTTTCGGAAAGTTGGCTCCGAACTACTCTGATTAGTGGATCCCTAAGAGATTTGAATTTGTGACCACGCGCACAAAAAGTATCGTGCTAATCACTCGGGACAACCAGCTTGTTGTTCGTATTGGTATATGGTAAATGATTTTCCGATTAAACACGCGGTGTTCATTGAACCTCGGATTATCAAACGTAGCAATACAGTTGAGCTCACTTAGATCATAAAATCAGTATTGGTTTTCTATTTTAAGGAACTTAATAATACAAGTGATGAACACTGTTGTGTAGATATTTCTAGTGTTGCTACTACATTCCTTATTTTTTTTTGTTTTGATATTAGTTAAATGTTTTGCACATACAGTACAGTATATTCAGTGTTTCTCCGTATTGATTAATGACTTCACTTTGCATTGAGTAGTATGTATAAAGCATGAGGAATGACATAGAAAGATTGCCTATAGGCAAGAATAGTTTTTTCATTTTTTTTTTTCTGCTTGACGTAACACAATGCCTGCTGTATGTAAATCTTGTAACTCAATGCTCGTGCAGTAAAATAAAGCATGGTAATAAATCATTTAATGCATTAAACATCTTTTGCTTTGCACATGTACTATTTATTTTTTGAAAAAGAATTTTTGATTCCACATTGTGTTCGAATTTAGTTTCACAGCTGTTATTTGACTTAAGTAAACCAAAAAGTTTAGAAATGAATGGATTATTAGTTACCTTTACAAAGAAACTGATTGTTTTCTGGGGTGCTTTACGTAATAATTTATTGTATTTTTTTATATAGAAGCTCTTGAAAGTACATGGCAATATTTGAAACATCTCATGATGTTTTGTATATGGCTAAGGGTGCTCACGTTAAATACGTAATTATTATGCATTCAATTAGTATTGTATTCAGAATGCCTACCTAATAATGACCGCCTTTTGTATACGACCCACAGATGTCTTGGAACTGACTCTTCCAGATGTTTCAGGTCCTTCACAAATAGCTGGATCCAACTACGTTGCAGGAGATTTCCCATTTCGTGATGCATTCGTGGTGTTGGATCTGCTCCTCAGTCCGCTCCAACATGTCAGATATGCTTAATTGAATTGTCTAATGAGTTAGGTAGGGCAGCGTGCAGCGTCATGTTCTAACCGCGACAATGTTACATGGGCCCGATACGATGTCTGTAATATTGCATTATATTGGTAAACAACCTGGATAAAGGGATGCAGATGCTTGGGGTAGTAGACCGTGAATCCGAATATCAGATCCAGGTCCGTGGATCCGAATATCAGAAGGATTCGGGTACCTACTGTATTTGAAACTTCAAACTAGCTAAGTCAATGTGGCCATCCATGCCTGTACAGATCCAACTAGGGAGCGCTGTCTTAGCATGGTGAGGTACTACAAAACTCTCTCCACTTTCCTAAAGACAATGCTGAGTTCAGTTCAAATATTTAGCTCCTATCATTCAATATAGGTACCATTAGTAATTGGTAGAAAAGTCAGACTGAGTTCCAAATATTGCCAAATACTCTACACATTTACGTAAAATTCTTCATTAGAGGACAAATTAGAAGTTGAGAAACATGGAATGCATTTCTGAACTTCTTGGCTTACTTGTTTTATAGTGAAACAAAACAGTTGTAGAAAATAAATTTGGACACCCTGTATTTTGAGTAGTCAGTTTCTTTGCATGTTGTTGATATGCTTTAGCTTAATTATTATTAACAGTTGTGAAACAAGAGAAAGTGCATCAGAACTTGCTGGAAGGGGTGGAGCAATTCGACAAGGGAAAAATGAAGCACGCGCAAACTATGGAGAAAAACCCCCTTCCTGATCCAAAAGGTAGGAAAACCTTAGTAGTTAAGAGATTCATAGTAGTAGTAACAGCGATAGAAATAGATTGAAAGTAAAGATCATTTGAAGACTAAAGGTATAGTTTTGCTAAAGGAAGGTAAAGTTAATATAGATTTCTATATATTGCTTTTTTTTCTTTCAAAGCTAGCACCAGAATTACTTTGTTTATCGTAATTCCTAGATGGAAGTTTTTCATATAAGGTGCTTTTCTTATTGTTGTTCGTAGTATGCCAGTAGATATTATATTAAGTACTATATTAATTGTTCGAAAACATAGACCGTGAAGAATTTGGTTTTCGAGAAAATACGTTCAGATCAGAACTCTAAAAATATGAATTTAAGACCTAAACTTTTTAACTCTAGTTACGATATATCGGGTAGTATTATCTTAATCTTACCAGTGTAAGACAATAATATATACGTATCTTTTGAATACAAAGCGAAAATCGGACTAAAATTGAATGTTCGACGAGTCATAGGTGACCTTGCTACTGCAGTTTTTTTGTTTTCAAGTTACCTTTATTACAGAGTACAGGTAATTTCATTATTCGTATATTAACCATGGTACAACACGAAATAAATTAGACCATTCTGGCTAGCTCGTGTACCGTATAATCCCTCTCAATTCACAGTGGGAGGACTTCTTCTAAATTTTAGTCGTGTTTGCAAAAAATTTCATATTAGCAGGATTACTTGAGTTAGTACTAAGTCATAGTACTAACACACTGATGCTTAAATATTGTGCAGATATTTGGCACACGTAACTATGACGTAGTTGTTTTTAAAATTTTGTTTGCTGTTTCCTGAGTTCTATCATAGACCTCATAATAGATAAACTTAGCACGCTTCCTCATTTCTGACCGCTAAAACTAATGTTTTTTTTTTTTTTTTTTTTGTACAGAAGCACGCAATTTTGAATTCTATGAGGTCTATGCCAGAGTTACGTAGCGCATGAATTCAAAATGATGTGCTAGCGAACAAAAACCCATTAGCGCAGACAGAAATGGGGAAGCGTGCTAAGTCTATTATGAGGTCTATTATGGTTCTATTTTTGGTTTTCTACTCGGGGCTACTCAAAATTATCACATTTTTTATTTATATAGATTCAGTTATTGTAATATACAGCGTTTGCTCTTTTATAGGTTTTTCGAACTCAACAATGAACTAATAATTAATATTAATATTTTTCAGCAGGTAACCTATAGTTAAATCAGCAATAAGGTTCTAACATCTTGCTTTGAATTTTCAACTGTTCGTTAACCAGAATTTCATTGTAAAATGCCTGTATCTACTAAAGTCTATCTCCCGAGATCTGAGAGTAAAGGTAAACAACCGTAGCACTAGAAAGCGTATTCATCCGCTCGAATCGCAACCGGATTGGCTTTTGTATGCAGAGATGTTTCTGCCTCTCATGCCGCACGTGCTTTAGCCACGTGTTAATAACTCTGCTACATTCTGAAGACTCTGCTACATTCTGAAGACAGTTAAGAAATTTACACGTTAGAGAACACTTCTGACACTTACTGAGGCTACAAATATAATATTAATGATTAAAAAATATATAATGCACAAAATACTTACATCAATATACACATTACACGCCGAGGGAATGAATGCCTTCCATATCACCTCATCAGACATACGTTCTTCTTCCTAGAAATTGCTGTCACCCATCCTCGCTACTATCACCCACACGTAGCGAAGTTTTCAACAGTGTCTTCGCACAATCCGTTCATTTCCCACATTTTTTTCTCTTTCACCTCAATCACATGCCGAACGAACACAACCCTGCCACCGGTCTGGTGTAATTCTTGCAATCGTCGTTTGCGTAATAGCGCGAACGTCGGCAATCTTAAAGGTTCCGTTTCTAACGCCCACGTAACCTTTTACCTGACTCCAAATTCAATCGGATTCAGGGGAGCAGGGGTACGGCGGAATACGTAACACTGTGTGTCCAGCTTGCGTTGCGATTTCATTGATCATATATTTATCGTACTTAGATTTTACGTTCTTTACAATGTCCAAAAGTTCTGCCTTTAACATTTTTTAATGTTCAATATCTTTTGCGGACAGCCATTCGCAGATATTGCTTTTAGTCCATGATTTTGAGGGGATCTTCTCACATTTTACGCTATGATATGGAGCATTATCCATCACAATTACGCTGTTTGGTTCTAACTTAGGCAAAATGCTAGTAAGCCAGTTCTTGAACATTTCACCATCCATCTCTTGGTGGTAATCTTTCGAAGATTTGGATTCAAATACATGAAGGTCCACCCTCAACAAAACCACTATCAGTGCCAATGTGTAGTATAATAAATCTTCTTTCTTGCCGGAGGGATTTTTAAAGCCAGTTGCTTCGGATAGGCCCGAAAGAAAAGCCTATTTTTTAGATTATACTGTTGTCTTCCCAAACTTTTTCTACCGTGTCTCCAACATTTATCTACATTTCGTCTTGGTAGTATATTTTTTTACCCTATTCCCTAAGACGACGTATCTGCCGTAGGTACCTTCGGCGGTGTAACACAATATCATCTCTCTCCATTAGCACAGCATCTCTATTCCGACGGAGAAACTTAAAATTTAATAATTTCAATATTCTGTGCATAGATGATCTTTTGAAATTTGGTAAGTCGGGATCATCATTAACGGCTTTCATAATTTTACCTACCGTGGGCAGTTCATTACGGAAGAAAAAAGAATGATGCACTTTTTTCCGAAATAACCTCTTTCTTTTGTGAAATCGTCATACTTATTGCCTAACGTAAGCCGGCGTTTTGTTTTTACAGGTGTTTTAACATTTCCCGTTGTTTTAACTTCCCTTATGATGCGATAGACACTCGCCTTACTCATTCCCGCTGATTGAGACACAAGATTCACTATGCTATCAATTGCTACACCGGGATTCGTTTCTTTTAAGTCAAAATGCATTGTTTTTCCCCGCTTCTGATTGCTTTTTCCTGCACATGTTTTATCACTTTCGGTGTGGCCATGATTTATTTAACCACTTCGGCCAGTTATATACACGAGAATTGTAAATAGGCCTATATACAGTACACGAAAATCAAATATGTACAGTAATATAAACACGAGAATAAAACTGTATATACAGTAATATATACACGAAAATCCAGTATATACAGTAATGTATACACGAAAATCAAAAGTATATACAGTAACGAGAACACACGAAAAAGCACAATATTCGCTCCTCTTGAATTTTGCCTCTGTCAAACTGCAAACACAGAACACACAATGACACCAAGAAAGAGAAAGAATGTGTCCTCCCTGCTGGACTGGAATGTGACCGTTGCTTGTCATTAGGAACGGACGCCAAATTTCGTCTGCTCCTGAGTGAGAGAGGGGTCAAGGGGTGGCAGTGAAAACAGTATGTCAGGAAGGCAATATATAATTCACGATTTCAAATACCACTTAAACATTTTTCTAAATAAACATCTTTATGTACTTATTAACATTACAGTAAATAGCTAATACTCTTACGTTGATTTTTAGTGGATATTCATAAGAACTATTTTATCTTACCCAACTACGTGATAAGGCACACAACAAATCAGACATTAGGGGTTGGCGCGCGGTTTGTTGTTACTTACTCTCAGGTCTCAGGAGATAGATAGACTTTAGTATCTGTGAGTTCTGTTATTGCAGTCACAATTATAATTTGTTTTTAGTGTTTGTCTCCATACGTTTTTGGAGCATATTTGGTTCAATATTTAAAATAGATTTTCTGGGTGACAGAAGTAAAATTTCCTTGCAAAGTTATCTATAGAAGTTAGTGTCATAGTGAACTAACGAGGAGGATAAAAAAAATAGTAAACAAATACTTTGTACCGCAAATGCTGTTAAACGTCAATTTCATGTTTACTCAATTGTTTTTCGACATAGATTGTTGGAAATTGAAAACTGGAAATACTACTTTATACAGTAAAACAATGTGAACTAGATACATTGATAGATAAGTGAGAAACTTCATATTTATTTGATTATTTAAACAGTAGAATTGTTAAGGGTCGTGCCAAATGCATTACCGATTTTTGAGATATAGCAGTGGATATTTTATCCTCTTAAACAGGACGCAGTTCCACCAACCTAGGACAGATGTCATTGGGGCAGGTTCAGGACTTTCCAGTCTGTCACGCCAGTGGTTATTATTTATAAACATATGACTAATATTGGCTATCAGAAAGTCAATAAAAATGTACGCGAACAAGTGAAATTTATTTTAATTCACTTTTTGTTGGTAGGAAATACTTCAACACTATTTGCTACGATACATGATTATTACTGGTTACACAGGATTCAGATTCCGTAGAAAATTCTGAGACAAATACATGTCAGTCTGTAAATGCTATTTATATAATTAATTTATATACATTTTGTCTGAAAGTCAACTTAGGTGTGATAACTTTATTAGGAGTTAAAACTTGAATGTACTAATGTAATGTATATATTCGTGTAGGAAGTGGGTGTGTAAGTAGTTGATTAAAAATAATACATAATTATCTTCATGGAAACTGATCCAAAGGCATTCTTTCGTAGCAATTGAACAGGAGAAAGGCCAGCAGAAACTGATCGAAGGAATTGAATCCTTCGACCCAGCCAAGTTAAAGCGTACAGAAACTCAAGAGAAAAACCCACTGCCAACAAAAGAAGGTAAGTTTAATTATTACGCATTATAAAGAAACTAAGTTTTTTTTTATTTTTTATTTCCTCCAGGCATTCTACCTTCTAGCAATTAATACAGTAGAAAACCCTTACAAATTAGGAGTCGAATGACAAAGCTGTATCAGTCTTACATAGGAACTACAGATTCCAAAGTAGACTGGAGTTCTTTTAAAATGCAGGTGTTCTAATCGAATTAACAGTGTTTGCTTTGTACAAGTTCCAAATAGGGCGAAGAATATGTTACGCCTTTCATATTCCATTTTGGGGAACATTTGTAAACGCAACTTTTTGTGTGTAAGGGGGTGGGGTGGGGGATAAGATGAATCTCAACCATGCTCTTGACAAATCGATCACTGAAAGAAACAATTCAGTTCTTACAAGAGCTCGTGTGTGATCCAGATGAATAAATATAGCGTGTTGTACGAGCAGCAGAATCTAAACCCATTTGCTGTCGCCATTGGACTCTTTTAAGATGAATATTCTCTTTCTTAAAATATATTTCACATTCTGCATCTCAGCTACAACACATCACAACAACAAACTAAACCAGTTCTCGATTACAAGTGTCGTTGACTTATGAAATAATGAAGATTTTACCTCTACCTATAAGCAGGACTCGCAACCAGGTATTGTCAGTGAGTTACAGCTTTGCTTGCCGAGAAGACTTTTTTGTTTAAATATAAATCAGCGCGATTCGGTCGTTCGTGAAATAGGAATGTATAAATGATTAAGGAAAATAGGAATATATACGAATACATAACTGAACGAACTGAATGCAAAAGATTTATACAATTTCCAGTAAATTTAACATCTATTTCTTTTTGAAGGTAATAGACAACGTGTACGCATTGGAACTTCTTAAAATTTTGAGACTATTATTAATATTTGCGAATACCTTACGGCATGCCAAAAGAAATGTTCAATTGATTCTCCAGAGAAATGCATAATTTTTGCCTTGTATAAGTATTCATGTCTGATCTGTACATAAAAGCAGATGTTTCGATTAAGCAGAAAAATAAGATTATAAAGAAAATTATGTATTAGGCTTTCAGCACAGTATAATAATAATAGCAGCGTACTAGTACAAAGCCAGTTTGAGAGTACGCTAGTGTAGTAAAGGGAGAGGATACACAATTGATATTTAGGCAGTTCAGAGAAACTTGATCATGGCTCAAATGAAATATGTGGAATTCGGAAGATCGTCGAATTATGAAAGACATTAAGGGATGGCACCGTCTGGCCTTGTTACGCTGTTCTGTTACGTACCTTTGCAAAAAAAAATATTTTAAAGAATCCACCATATTTCGTTTAATATACTGTACTTCCATTGGGTGGTTAAGAAGTAAAACTCATACTTTGGATGGAAAGTAATACATAGGCTAAACGAAAAGAACCATACATGGAAGAGTTTACAAACATAATTTAAATATTAAGAACAAACTGGAGAAAACGTGGTTTTCCAAGCACACATTGAAACGCTATCATGGAAAACTATCATCTCAGTTTATTGAACAAGCTCGAATCTTACAGAAAGAATTATCCCGGAAGCATTTACGGTAGTATATTTGGAAATGCCGTGAAACGTTTAATGGATCTATCTTGGCAGATGTTGAAGATCACCCCTTGGAAAGTAGTGCAAAATCTGTGCACCAGGACACTCACAGTGCACTTCGTTGCTTTTTGTTTACATTCCACCATTACTAGGTGGTAACACGTAACCCCCTTCCGCCTCGTATTCCCCTCCTGGACAGTCTGTTCCTGATCACATATTGTCTTAAGTTTCACATTTTGATCACCTGACGAAATCTGGTGGACTAAATGAAATATTGTGGATTCTTTTGACGTCCTAGGTAAGTTTCATTTAACTTCCAATTTGCAGGCCTTTTTCGGGCATTTAAAAATAAAAGCACCCAATGCAATAATATTTTCAGGCTCAATTGCAAAAACACAGAAGAGGACATCAGATTAACAGGTTGGGTATAAAAATGCTATATATATATAGTTTTAAAACCGTCAATAACTTGTAACAAACATTTCACACAATTTCAAGGTTATTTCGTCTCCAAGAACTCTGGTAGTAGTGTTTACAGAGTTACATCCCAATGCCATGAACAATACATTGGGATGTCAAAGTTAAAATTACCGAAAATATTAGATGCAAAACGTGATCATCCGGTTTCTGGACTATCTCAGCAGTTAAAATTCACTTTCCATGATGTTTCGGACGTAAAACTGATAAAAAGGTTAGACTGCGAAAGAAATAGTAGTATGAGAGCTATTTTATGAACAAAAAACAATAAATCATGATAAAGATGTCCCAAATAAAATATGGTATCCTCCATTTAAATAAAACCACTATTATCTCAAGATTTCTTGATTCAATATATTTAAATACATGTTTTTCTTTGTCATCTGGTTTAATCTTTCGTGCACTTTATTACTTCACTTTACATCATTGACATTATATTTTTACCATGGAAGATTACAGTTATTTTTTAAAATTACATTGTTTAAACTGGTCCGTTGATTGGTATAGAACTTAATTTAATGTCTTCATACCGTCATGGAAGGCAACAGATAATACAAGGGGGTGAATAATTCAAGATCAAATATATTAAATGTACTACAAGGTGTTCTACAGGGTTCACTCTTTTGACCGCTTCTATTCGTTATATATGGATGACTTGCCAAACTATTTACTACTAGTAATGATACCAAATCGCTTAAAGATTAAAAAAAAAAAAATAAATAAAATTAAAAAAAAAAATGGAAGTGCAACAAATTGGTTTAGTAATGACATCTCCATAAATCATACAAAAACCGAGGACATGCTTCTCAATTTGAATATGCCAAACAAGGAAATGAGAAATGTAAAGTTACTAGGTTTAATAATAGATCAAAAGTTAAACTGGGATATCTATACTTGGAAGCTATGTAGCAAACTAACTACAGTAATCTTTTTACTCTACAAACTAAAAAAACATATGTTAGTTTGTAATTGTCCATGTAATCACACTTGTTTGAATTTCAATTTTTATTGCATTCAAGTATCTAATGCTCAGGCTGGGATAGGGGAGGGGAAAGGATTCGAGACGGTGTCGGCCAGGGCCTATACTGAAGGTATCATCCCGGCATTTGCCTGGCGTGACAGGAAAAAGACCTGGAAAGCCTATCAGGATGGTTGGCCGCTGAGATTGAACCCACGACCTCCGGAAAGCTGTTTTAACGCCCTACCATTGAGTTACGGCGCGGCGGTACACGGTGTAATCACACTTGTATGCATATTAGAATATTGACGAAACAGTTTACAATTGTAAAATTGTTCAAAGGTGAATAAAAATATACCTTTACATTACGTTTTGGTATCTAGTCTTTAACCTTTTTGACTGATACATGGTTCGCTCAACATGGCCACCGGATTCTTTTATCGTCGTTTTTCGACTTACTCTCTCCAACGTTTTTGGACTTTGCAGCTGACAAAGGGCTTGCATTTAAGCCTGAAAATATTTTTTGCATCTTTTATTGTGTATTTTAATATTTAATTGCACGTGGAAGGCCTGCAAATTACAATGTAAGTTAAATGTACATTCTACGTTCCTAGTTTCCTTTACATTACAAGTTTTATTTAATTTTATTTTGCCAATGCTTGTGACATCCTACAAACTATCAAAATAATTCCTTTTTTTTTTCTGTTATTAATTATTTATTCCTATTGAATTGCTTTGACGCGAAGTGTTGATTGCATGGAGAAAGAGGTCCTGGATATATTCTTACCTCGATATACAGCTATTTCTCTCATATATTATACACAAAAAACTCCATAATATCGTGATACAGTTCACGATTCTAGGCGATAACACCTTCGGACGGCAGGAAAAGTTATATATGGTAGGTAAATTTATAAACTAACAGTATGAGAATGCTGTATTGCGTATAGAATAAACCATAAAGAGGACAGGAACAATGTTGCCAGAATTTTGAGTTTATGCAGCATTCCTTTTTTTATCCACTAGATGTTTTGAAGATAATTTGTAATGCAAGCTAATAAATGTTTAATGATACATATCTTACAAGACTGAACTACTTGGCAAAGCATGTAGGATGGTCCAGTTATTTTTGTCCTTTGTTGCAAAAGAGCCACATGAATATGACAGTACCGAACCGTCGTAGCTCAGTAGTAGAGCGTTGGCGTAGCATTCAGGAGATCGTGGCTTCGATCCCAGCGGCTGACCATCCTTACTGAAGTTTTTCGAGGATTTTTCCTCAGTCACATCAGGCAAATGCCGGGATGAAACCTTCAAGATAAACCCTTGCCGACACTTTCCCTATCCCTATCCCGGCCTGAGCCTTTAGATGCCTAAAGGCCATAAATAAAATTCAACTCAATGAATATGATAGTAAATAAATGTGTCCTGAGGAGAGTACCATTACAGATGGCAATCTAAAATATTGTACCAAAATTTATTTCGTTATTTGGCATTCGCTCAACTTGACTTTTTATTTGAAACAGTATTGTATTGTTTTTTTTCCTTTCTAGTTCGTATATGAAAATCAATTTCAACCCGTGCACTTTTCGATTGAATGCCATTTTGAAGTTGTTTTACAATTACTTGTGAATTAATAGTATTCATTTTCTCATTACAGCTATAGAACTGGAGAAAAAGGCCTAATTTGGAAGACTGAATCACAAATGGCATGTACTTCTTCAAGTACTGAAGTCTCTTGGAAGCCACTGATGATTAGAATTTCCAGTTCAAATTCTGATTTTCACATGAACTGCTTTTGACACTTTACTGAAATAAAGGTGCGTTGGTCCTGCCATCTAACAACGAAAAATGAAAAGTATTTGCAGAAGAACAGCCGAAGATGTCAGTGCTTCCGGTTCTATTTTTCGTATATTTTTTTTTTTTTTAACTCCTACGTTGCGATAATAATTTACCAGCAACATTGTGGCAAGACTTGGATTTTAATCCAATGGGAGTTCTGTTTATTTTTTTTTTCCTTTTTTTTAAAAAAAAAAGTGAATCCGTAATACTGAATTCCAGATCATTCCGAATATTATTTAACAAAAAAGTTCTATGAAACGTGTACATTATATTTCGGTATTTCTAGTTGATTCTTCAATCGTGCGAATTTCGTATTTTAAGTAACTTGGCAATACTCTCAAGCGGGTCCATCTTGCCTGCCTGTGTGTTTGTGCTTTATTTTTTCAAATGCTTCATAGTGTTGCTAAATAAGAATTAGCTTGCAACACCTTATTTTTTTTTCTTTGTGTATACCTTTGATTTACCTTACTGTATTAATAATAATAAAAAAAAAAGAGTTATTGTATACATTCATATTATCAAGTATTATAAAAGAAAATTGAACAATCAAAAACTATTTTTTTGGAGGTTTTGTAAATTTTGTATACAATTTGCCTTGGTATTTTTATGTATACAATGTAATGACTTACAAAAGGTAAACAAGATAAAAAGAATCGTCTTCGATGCACGTGGTTCAAGCTTCATTGTAATTGAAAACAGAATGTAATAAATCTCTAAAAACAAAACACTGTAAATGAAGTAGTTCTTTATTCAATATAAGGCATTCCCTCACAGTGGCGTAGGTGAAGGATATATATATATATCCCCCACTGACTCCGCCTGTGTGAACCTAGAAAGCTAGAATTTCTGCAAGGAAAATAATAAATTTGTCTAGAATTTAGAAGCATATAATTAGTTTATTCAGATAATTGATAATAGAACGTATTGCATATGCTAAATTGCAGTTTTGCAATCTAGTAGTTGTGGTAAACAAACTTTAGAACAACCAGTAAAAACAAAATTTAGTATCTGAGAAAAAAAAAAAAAAATCAGAAATGCAAGAGCAGAGTTCCAAAACATTTTGAAATTTCTTGACATTTTATGCACTTTGTATCTATATACACCAGAGATCACATGATGTTATACTCCCCAACAGAATAAAGTAAATGTTTCCAAAAATTACACACTTCCAAAGATGACCGGAGGAACTAATCATCTCTAGAACAGACAGAAACATGATATCCAAGTGAGCGAAGAACCATCAATAAATACTGATACAAGACTTCGTTCTAATAGACCTTGAAGTTTGAATTGAAATATTACTAATTTTATACAATTATGGCTAACTAGTAGATCTTAATCCATACATTTAATGTGTTCTCTTATAACAATTTTATCGCCTTAAAATCCCAGGGAAAGTTCCTAGAAACTATTCTTTTAAATTTTGTTGTATTGGTTAGTATATCCTTGTATCACTGCCAGAAACTTGTTTTTCTAAAAGTGATGCAAGTTAAACCTACTTCAATTTTCACATTCTAAATGGACATTAGAATGTCATTTTTATGTAAAGCTCAATATGAAACCTTAGAGCTTTGTGTAAATTTCCTTTCACTCTTTATTAAAGGTGTGTAGTTTGCAATTTTGAATTTTATAACCTTCAGGAATCTTCGGCTGGAATAAAGTAAAGTGTGTGGGAATGTAATCGGCCAGGGCGTTGTTATAAGGTAACTTATTGTGACTAAGGAAATGCCTCAGTCAGGATAGTTGACCGTTGGGATCTATCCCCAGGAGCTTCCGAATGCGAACGCAACGAAACTCTACCAACTGAGATACGGCCGCTCGGTATCTGCATTTTGAAGGTTCAAGGAAGGACCATATCTCTTTCCTTGGGAAATTTCTACTGCAGAGAACTGCTGCCCTCTTTTTTTATTTTGCATTAATCAATACGAATTGTGTTCAAAATTAACGATCATTTCCTTCAGGTTGCTCTTGCTGACCAGGCAGCCGTGTGGTCCGAGGCGTTAGGCCAGCGACTCGAAGGTCGCAGGTTCGAATCCCGCCAGGGGCATGGATGTTTATGGATTTTAACTAGCAGAGCCTTAGGAATATAATAGTGACAGGCCGATGTCAAAAGTTACCAGAATGGACCATACAAAATAAAGTTTACCAAAGTTTTTTTTTTTTTGGTTGCCTGCAGCAAGAAAGTTGATGTATTTAATAAAGCGACAACACGCGAAATGTATAATCCCGATAAGAATCGAAATCTTAATTTTTAAAGAAGTGTCTAAATGCCATAAATAAAAGGAAATTGTGCCGGAGAGAAAAAGAACTACAAAATGTAAAATTCTGAAATGGAAGTGCGAAATTTTCAATTTTAAAATGTGAAAAATTCAGGACTAATTTTTATAATTGATTTTCGATTGACTTCAATTTTCTCACATCCTCTAGCTTGTTTTTGTTGCTAACAGAAAGCAGCTGCAAAGAGGCAAACCAAAATCTCATACAGGCTCAAATTCAATATTTGCAATGAAAAATTTAGCTTTTAGCTAGAGCGTATAGAAAATATCTAATCCGTAG
>JAGDQP010033186.1:0-20829 GCA_022664845.1 Lepisma saccharinum
TTTTGGGGGGGGGGTATAATAAAGAAATAAAATAAATGTTCTTCTCTTCCCCAGCTTTCACACAGAGATCTCTTAAAATCAATAGCTTACTCTTATTTACCAATAGTACGGACTAAGTCACTAAATCAACACTGCTTTGTCACTTTTTTGAAGCGTGAAAACAATTCATTTATGAGATTTTATTTTCATAATTTGTAATATGAAATGCATAATTTAACAATCTCTATACGTATATAAAATTGAAAGTGACTATGTTTGCATGAGCATCACGGCAAAACGGTTTGACCGATTGGAACTATTTTTAGCACATGATCAGATATTAGATCCGTGTGGGAAGTTATCATATCATTCGCCATCTTTTTTGGTTCAAAATGAGCGCTCAAAAACATTTTCCACACCGTTTGAGCTAGAGGTACAAAACTTGGTATGGAGGTGTACCATCACGAGTAGGTCACGATAATATAAGAAGAAAATTCGTTATCTTGATCTAAAATAGCCGCCCCAAAACGCATTTTTCAAACACTGAAACTAGAGAAAAGAATTTTGGTATGAATGTGTACCACCACGAGTAGGTTACAATAAATGGGGCAAAACTTCCCAAAGAGGGGCAGGCTGTCGGGGGGTATGGGGGCAAATCTGCACCATGGGGGTGAAGCCTCCCGGGGAGTCTGGTTACGATAAAGGGGGCGCAGTCCTAAAAGATCTCCAAGTTCGGGGCGCAGCCCGCCACGGTGGAGAGAGCATTCGCTACAGTGCCGATTACTGTTGCTAACTTTATTCACACCGCACCAACTAGCGGGCAAATGAGAAAACCTTCTCTATAGGGAGAATCCCCGTAGAGAGGTTTTGGAGGAAAATTTGCACCATGCGGGTTCGGTTCTCTGGAGAGTCTGGTTACGATAAAGGGGGCTCATCCCCCCAAAACTCTCGAAGTTAGGGGCGCAGTCCGCCACGGGGAAGTGAGTATTGGTGATAGTCCCGATGACTGTTGCCAACACATTTTATTCCCCCCGCTTCAACGAGCGGGCAAATCAGCAAGTGACATATATATGTAATAATAATTGTCATTAAATTAGTTAAATAATGGCATTTCGAAATTAAGTAAGTAAGTTCAATCGCAGGTCCTAATCCGATTTCGGACAGTCCGAGTCCGAACGAAAAGCCCGAGTCCGAACAAAAAGTCCGGATTCGGACAGTCCGAGTCCGAACTAAAAGTCCGATTTCGGACAGTCCGACAAAATGGTCCGCGGATTCGGACTTTTTAGAAGTCCGAAGTCCGGATACCAAAAAGTCCGGATCTGACCAAGCCTAGTGAGTAAATGCTGCGCGCCGAGCAGGAGAATCGATAAACAAGAAATACAAGTGTCGTAACACTGTGTACAAATCCCATTTGACTGCATTTAACCCAGTTCTCAGGGAACCATGTACAACATGAAGCCCACATATACCTACGTCGAGAAGTTCTCTGTCACTAGTTGTATCTAGTGACCGAAAGTGCTCCTGTAGTTCTTGAAAAAACTTCAAATTTACATTGGGCCCATCCATGGACACATGTAAAATATTTTCTAGCTGCAAAGCACTGATTCCATTCAGGAAACATTCAAGAATTTTTTCTGCAGTACACTGTCCCATAAATACACTACCCAAATAACTACAAACAACCTGATTTTTTTCATTGTCCCAAAACCTAACAAGCAAATCCATTTGTGCCCTCTGAACTACCTTGTTGAGAGCTTCATCGAAGCAAATGACATACCTATTACAAACTTTCAACCGATCGAGCAACTGGCTCTCAAAAAACGGTGCCAAACCAAATGACACATAATAAGAAATTGTATCACTTGACATTGACATACTGCCTGCAATATTACTGTCTGGAAACATTAATTTAAAAAGTGATGAAATACTTGAACAGGAATTGTATGACAAGCTCTTTGACACAACAGGATCTCTGCTCTTGTCACATCTTCTTTTATAACAAATTTTCCAATATCACCACGTTCGTTTTCATTCCTTCCTCTTCCTGGGACGGTGATGCTTCTGTGGTCTTAATTACACTCACAGTAGAGTGGTTGGCTGGAACCACAGCACTCACAACAGACTGATTGACTGCAATATCAGCAGGCTGTACAGCATTTACATTTGACTTACTGGCTGCAACGCCACCAGGCTGTACAACTTTTGGTCCAAAAAATGTCTTGATACCAAGATTTGATACCCATGCTGCTAAATTTCTGGAGTGCACTGGTCCCTTGGAATGAGATGTGATGGCACGTCTTCCCATATTACTGAGATTAATAGTTTTCTTACACACTTTGCACCAAGCTTTCTGTGTCACACTTCACTTCAGAAAGCCATGAAGAAAACTCAGGATGTGTGGTTTCATCCAACCACTGAAAATTGAAAAATGTTTTTTTGTCACTCATGACGAATACTCATGCCACTAACAATATAACCTGAAACAAAAACAAAGCATTTCATAAGAAAAAATAAACAGCAATACAAACAAAATAGCTACTTAGTACAACTATAATGGTTAAGGTGAAATTGGTGTAGAATTAATGTTAGACAAAATATATTTTATAAAATTTCCCTGACTTTCTGTAATTTTCCCTGACCTAAACCTTTCCCCTGACCGGTAGGAACCCTGGTTTCCCACAGCGAAATGCTGATAACAATTCACGTGCTTCTTGTACTGCATCTAGACCAGTGTGAGAAACATTAAAAGTTGCTAAACAGAATCTACAAAATGCTTTATATCTGTCAACAGGCACACTTCGAAGCCAATTTGTAATGTCTTCATTTCCATCATTAGTACAGGCCGTGCAAATACACGTGAACGCTGAGCTTAGCGGAAGGAGAAAGTAGGGGACGTGAGAGTGAAGATGGTCTGAGTTAGTGAGAAGGAAGGTGAACAATTGAGCTCATCGTTGGAAGCAAGCAGAGGGAAGTGTTGACAACTATGATAGAGCAGAATGTATCGAGACATAATGTGCACTGAAACATCGAGTGTAAATGAGTTATTAAAATCAGTAAGACTTACCTGTGTATGAAGCTATGTCCCCTTGATGCATTTCTCTTTTCTCACAGCTCCCCAGTTTGTTTAATTACAAATGCTTTGAAAACGGTTTATATATTTAAAAGTTAAAAAAACGAACACAGTTACAGTTCAACATATCACAAGATGGAAGTCTAACACATAAGGAAGCACTTGTATCATCTAACATTAGAAGCATCATTGTCTTCTTTCAGTCGCTATCGCTGTCTGTACTTATGGGATGAACACCCGACATTATTGCACCGGAAGTTTCTCCGCCATCACCTCCCTGAACTTCGCTGTAAGTACAGCTGTCACTCATATCAGAATCAGTGTCATTTCCAATATTAATTACCAACTCATTTCCTTCATCCAACTAACCCTCTTTCCTGAAGAATTCCTTTTCGATAGCTTTTACATGGTCGCATCTTTTCTTTCACTCTTCCCTTGAAATTGATGCAAATTTCTCATCTGCCATCTTTATCACATCGTCTAACCGGTAATTAACATTTTTGCCTCCAATCGAATTTTTTACCATTGCCCAAATCAGTTTTATTCGATTCAGTTCCGGATGGTACGGTGGCAAACGAAGTACGTCCACGTCCATGTTCCGCTAAAATACTGTCTATTTTGTAGGTGCGATGGGCTTGTTTGTTCAATTTGATTATATCGTATAATTGTGGTTTCAACATTTCTGCGCTGTAAGGGATGCCTTTCTCAGTAAGCCAAAATATCATGGAACTCCGGGTTGAATTGGAATTGGGAGGAGGATTCATTAGTTTGTTGTGTTATGGAGCGTTATCAGTGACGATCACACTATGAGGAGGTAAGATGGGAATTAATTTTTCTCTTAACTACTTTGTTGTAATCCATATCATGATGGTAATCTCCAGATTTTTGTCCAGATTTAAATCGAACCATAAGCATTTGGAACAAAGCCGGCGTGAATGATGATTATTCTGTTTCCCTTCCAAACAGGGGTGAATAAACCCTGTAGGGATTCATCACTCCACCCATAAGATGATGTGTGCGACGCGTGAATATAAGTTTCATCCATATATACAATAGAGTGAGATTCATTTCTGCATTTTCTTAGGGTTCGTAAGTAGGAAATTCTGTGTGTCCGGATATTGCTTTTTTAAATTAAAACTTTTCTATTATTTCTCGTCTTTCTCCATTTAAATCCAAGGGTTAAGAGTATTTTCTAAGGGTGTTTATGCTACCATCGAAGCTAATTGACTTAGTTAATGAAGAATGGACCTTCTTCAAGGTTGGCCTCTCCTTGTCTGTTATATAGAAATCGTTTACTGTTCTCCGCACATCAGCTTCGTTAAAGCTATCTAGTGTTGCCTTTCTTTGTGCGGTGTTGTAAATGACACAGATTCACCTGACTCAATACTTTGAAGCTCACTTTTTATCCGACGGACTGAACTTAATGACACACCAGTTGCTTCAGATACTCTCTCTAATACGACTTTTAATTTAATAGGGGCTCCCTGTACAGCTTCTTTTCGCATGAACCGATACAGGTTCGAAACGGCCTCACGCGTTTGGCTGTGTAGCACCTTGTTCTTAAGTTTACTCTGAACTGGTGCCATCCCACTTTGGTTCGCAACACTGATGGGGATGTTGACAGAACTTCACTCACACGATCTGCACTGCCTGGCTGCTAAAAACATAATGAACAGCACACCCCCTTCGTTTCTTACAAAAAAAGCATACTTTTGGCACATTAACGTTTATTATAATGATTTTATTTTCTTTAATTAAAAATGGCTTCAATCTTGGAGCGCACTAGAGAAGCACGTCATTTTGAGATCACCGTTGTACTCAACTCGAATACTCATATGACATAACACATGAAAACGCATTGCCGCCAAAGTCTCACGCTACACTAATCTTGTCTTGTCTCGATTTAATGTCCTTAAGTTCTAACAATGAAAGCACTTTGGACAGTCCCACAACTGATTAAGTGTATTAGTAATACACAGCAGTAATTTATGCAAAGACATTCAAATGAAATTAGACCATTAAATGTCCAGCAAATAAATGAAAAAACACATAACATTTCCGCCAATTCGGGTCTACCGGGTTAAAAGCACTGGGTAGAACAGTACTCGCATTAATTAGCAAATTTTCGGAAATATCTTGTTTAGCACTATTCAGTAATATTTTTCCGTGACCAGCACCTTAATTTCGGAACTTTTTGGAGACTTTCCTGACTTTTCCGTGCGGTAGACATCCTGCTGATGAAAAGCGAAGCGGCCAGCTGTCGACTGCAGTGACTCCACGCAACATCCTGCGAGTCAACGAGATCATTCATTGTGACCGCCTGGTAACAACTGATGAATTGTGTCGCATGCTCTCCATCGGTAAAGGGAGTGTAATGGACTTTACTAGTAAATGGACTACTCCAAAATTTTTGCCAGCTGGATACCAAAAATGTTGACAGAACAGAATAAAGAGGCAAGGAAAACAACAGCCTCCGATTTGTTGCAGCGCTTCAATATGGATGGGAGAGCAATTCTTGGTGAAAATTGTGACTGACAACGAGACGTGGGTTCATTATTTTGAACCTGAATCGAATAGCTGAGGAAGAAGGACCACGATTTTTACCGCACTGAAATACGTATTCTTGTTTCAAGGGATAAAAGCTGTGGGAAAAGACTGACATTATATTGAAAAGTGGCAAAGTAATAGTGAATGTTGTGGCTATTATGCTATTTAAATTTTATTTAATTTTCTTGTAAATTAAACGAAAAAAAAAATTCGAGGTATTACTTTCTGACTGACCCTCGTATATTTAAATAACAATCAATAAACAAAGAGCAATAATAAGGAACATATATTAGTCGAGAACTACGTCGATGTTTAATACTGGGAATTAAACAAACATATCAATGAGATGTTGAACATGTATTAGAGATCTTAAATAAGAAAGTGTTTTGGTGAACTTCATGTACCAACACACTTCATGTATACATATATACAAACATAAATATATAATTTCTTTACAAATATTAGTGTAAATTTCATCTTCCACACAATTTTACAATTTAAAAAAATTAAGTAAAAAAAAAAGAAAAACCGAAGTAACTTTGATACGTGCCCTCAGATGTGAAAAGGAACCTATGTAGTCAAAGTATCGATTTTGACTTTCTGTGCATGTAGAATAAATACTCTATTTTCAATTAGACCATAATTCATAATTCGTGGTTAAAACTAAGGGAGATCGTAAAAACGCGCGCGCGTTCCTCAATTTAACAGCGTTTACGATAGGTCTTTTTCCGCATCTGAGGTCACTTTGAGTCGCTTCAATTAACTTTCGTTTTCTCAGATTATCACTTTTAATAACAAAAGTCAGCATCAGACTGTAGACTATCGTCAGCATCTTGTGATCTAAATTTATTGCTCTACAAGGACATTGATTTTACTAATCTTATTTCTTTTGAAAACTGGAGATTTGTTTCTGGCTTCATTGTTATTTTGTCATGTATATTTCCACGCGTTTATTCATGAACATAAATAATTTTCATATAAATACCGTTTAAAAATATATCCAGACATAAAAACAATGTTTTTGTAAAGCATAACCATGAATATGATTTGTGAAAACACTACTTTAAAATGATAACTTTGCGAAAAATTAGACGACTAAAGAAATCAAACAGCTTGAACAAAGCAAAATTGCATAGCAGTATTTCACAACAATGCATTTTGTATATGAGTGACTGTGCAGAAAATTTGAACTATTTGAAAGATTACGCTTACCAGATTTGCACTGGATGCTGTAGAATTACAACGTTTTTCAGCAACCTGCTACTATATTTAGTACAGTTTCGTACTATGCCAATAATAATTACGTAAATTGTGCATTAAGAGCTTGTTTCACACAGACAGCTGTATATTCCTAAGCAATTTATTAGTAGAGGATAGAGAAAATAAGAAGGTAAACAAAATCAAAACGCTCTAGTTCTCTATTTTTTTTTATACGAACTCAAGACAGATGTAAACAAGATATGTTCTACATAAACTCTTGTAGTAGTAATCTGTGAATTTATTATTTGTAGGTTACTATTTTTCTTTAAAATGATACCTCTTCCCCATCGCTCTCTGTTCCTGGCTGGCCCGACATATATGCATACTGTTCCTTCATTCCACAATGAATTTCAGTAGATTTCATTCATTCACTAGTTAAAAGTTTTCATTAGGAATATTATCCTCTTCCTAATGTACGACTCTTTTGGAGCTACAATCTTTAACAATACTTATGATGTGACACATTAAGTTTGTTCAAAGAATAAATATACCAATTATTACTAGAAGAGTTGATGTACAGCATATCTAACTTACATGTCTTGAGTTCGTATGTAAATAATTTTAGACCATGTTTCAAGTTTTCATCTGACTCGCCCTGGTATATCTTTGCAGGGAAAGGCTACAGTCGGTAGGTAGTTACGAAAATTTTACTTAAGCAGCCAAATCGCAACACAGTCCACATTAATATATGTAGTAATTACTTCACTCATAGAAGCATAGTTTATTTCTTCACTTTTGGTACTAGTTTTCAATCTTTTCTTCACTTTTGGTACTAGTTTTCAATCTTGATACTCGACGGAATCTTGACGACTGACATTCACGAACTACTATTCTTGTAAATGTTATATGTATCAGTAAAAAATAAGTCATTCACCAGGGAAATCCTCTCCAGTGAAATCATCTTTCGGTAAATGAATGGTTGAAAATGTGAAGAAACTGACTGAATCAGGCAAAACAACAGCACACAGTAAAGGAACATCGTCCTGTAGTCCCTTCATAAGAAGCGCTATTTCACCTGGTGTTGGAACTGGATCGTCATACCTGCAAATACGAAAACATTTACTGATTTAAGTAATCGGTATATAATAGTTCTACAAAATCAGT
Source organism: Lepisma saccharinum (assembly GCA_022664845.1). Lineage (NCBI taxonomy): Eukaryota > Metazoa > Arthropoda > Insecta > Zygentoma > Lepismatidae > Lepisma > Lepisma saccharinum. Next base: position 7,961 of record JAGDQP010033186.1, read on the forward strand.
TATTGTGGGAAAGTTAGAATATTCCATTATGATCCAGAGAAAAACTAGTTACTAATAAACAATAACAAAATCCTAAAGCAGATTGTAATAACTTCTTACCTACTTGACGTTCATTGTGAACTTAAAGAAGAATATAAAGATATAGTATAAACTCTACTGAACGCATGTTATATTCTGAAACAAAGGTTCATATCGACATTTTTCGACGGCCTGGTCACTTATAAGGATGTTCGGAAACAGACGCATGTACGACAAACGTCGAGAAGACGACTAAGCAGTCAAATTCCACATATAATCCTACTTTCAAAACTAGTAATACTCTGTCTCTACTATTGGATACCATGCACCCTCTAGAAACCTCTTTATTATCCAAACCAGAGCTAAAATTTATTAGGTATACACGCTATGTATTAAACACATATTTTTCGCTAGGTTTGGAGTATGGTTATATTAACAATCAATTAGAAAAATAGTGTAGCGCTGCACTATTTACTTTCAACAAAACTCGAAATAAAAACAAAAAGATTTCAAATAGGTTAAGACGCCTAACTATCATTATGACATGGTGCAATAAAAAGAAAAATCTTTCATAATCGTCGCGTATTTCCTGCTTTGCGCGTACCCACATCACCTGAAAAATCATACGTGGGATACAAAGGTTATTGCACAAACAAATCTGAAATTCCACTGTCGGGTAACATCTCCGATCTTAGCATCACCAGACAGCCTCTTTCTGAATAATCCACAATTCACCAAACAATATTGAACCGTCTATTATGGAAGCTTGTTCCATCATTTTAAATAGGCCAGATTTAGATACAGATAGAGAAAATTGCAAACTGTGAAGAAGTAAATTGATAAAAATGTCAGTTTTCAATGTTTAACCTGGCATCATATTGAAAGTTTGCAATACTGCATTTTGTACTTGACACATGACGTTCTTCATCACTAGGGAATACCAAATAGAGAATAACCGTACGCAGTGCCATTTGGAAAAATAAATACAATATAACTTCATACCAGGTTGGGAACACTGACAACCCGATAACATCACATTTAACTTCTACTATTTACCATATATATACAAATAAACAATAGAAAACAGAACAAGAAAGCGAGAGAGAGAGAAATTGGAATTTGGTCACTCTTTCTACGAGAGGAAGCGGCCCTTCCTCTCCTTTTATTCTCTCTCTCCATCTAATTTCTTGCTCATTTTTCTCCCCCACCTCTCTCTCTCGTCTCTATCTTTTGTTCTTTATTGAGATATATTAATTTCTACTAATACTGTAAAAAAATGATTTGGGGCCCCTGTATCTCTAAAATGAAGTGAAATGACATAAATGACAAAGAACTTTTAGCATGATTTGGTTTCAGGAATGTATCTGGGAAGTGGGAAGTCGCTGTCGAATACTGTTTGTCTTTAAAATTAAAAAATAAAAAAAAATAAAAAATTTTCAAATATAAATCTTTAAATTTCCCCGTGAATTCTGCAGTTCGGAAGCTAATTTTTACGTATGTTGTACAGCAATAGGATCTCTTTTGAATGGACCTAAAATGTTCTGCTTTCGACACGCACTTTAACTTATTTATTTATTGAACACAACACGTTAATAGCCTAATTGTGGTGTTCAACATACACATATGACATTTTCTACATACACACACAGGTGCAACATACATATTTGGAGCTGCATGGTAACATATTCTGCATAAAGTATTCATTATTTTATATAATAATGGAATTCTCTCTTATTTATGTTAAATATATCAATCTCAGGACATTCTTTACGTATACAATTATATAATGAGCATATTCTCCTAATAGGCGATATGTCCATTGCCTTAGTTCTTTGGGCCGAAAGGTGGAAGACAGCATTACGCGGTCGAGTTACTCTATGCGGTACATACAGCCCTAATTCAGATAATAAGCTTTCTGAGTCGATTTTACTGTGTCAGAGTTTGTGTAGGAAAGTTAAGAGAAATTGTAACCTGTACTTATTTACCAGGTCTAAGTACTTTTCAAATTTAGGGTATATTCCAGTTTCTTTGTATGTCAAAAATCGTACAAATTTAGACTGTATAATTTCAATTTGCCGAGAGTTCTTCTGTGTATTAGGATCCCATATTATTGCTGCGTATTCTAACTTTGACCTAACATACGCTGTATATAAAGTTTTTAAGACATCAATATTCGAGAAATCGCTAGTTAACCTCATTACAAACCCGAGGTTCCTGTAAGCTTCGCTAACAAGGCGATTTATGTGCATGTCGAATGACAGGTTAGATTTAATGGTTACACCAAGATCAGTAATAGAATCTACTCGAACTAGTGGAGAGTCATTAACTTTGTATTCGAATTTCAAATAGTTTGTTTTTCTCGTATATGACATTACACTACATTTATTAATATTTAATAATAACATATTTGTTTTACACCAATTGGAGACTGCATTAATATCATTTTGTAAGGAGACCGCGTCCAATTCGGAGGAAATACTACAATAGATTTTTAAATCATCTGCAAACAGAAGTTTCTTGGAGGATGTTATGACAGCAGGCAAGTCATTTACAAATAATAAGAACAAAAGAGGTCCAAGGTTCGATCCTTGAGGCACACCAGAATTTACTTCTCGATAGTATCTCCTGTGAGACTAAGGCAACAGGCAACCTGGTCAGAAGCACAGCTGAGAGGAGAGTGATATATTGAGTTTCCTCGGAGACGCAGTTTCCTGGTTTCCTACTACGGTAGTTGCGTTGCGATCGCCTTGTAAATTCCTTGGTGTGAACTATCACATTCGTTTCTTCATGCTCAACTTATTTTCACGAAAGTTTCCAATTTCTAGTCTCCAGCTTCCTTTGTTTGAAGGTTCCTGGAGATATCTCCTGAAAATGGTTTTTGAAACGAATGTACTTCTTGTAGCGTCGGCGTCGATTTAAGGTTCTCTTTCCTGGAAAATTGGGAGCGTGATCGCTTTCTCCCGAATGCATGCGTCTACTTCATCTATTCTTGTGTCCTGTTTAAATTGGGTAAACAGTGATCTGAAAAATGTTTACGGAAAATGCTGAAAGTTAGTTCACGTGTTACATTGATTACTTCCATTATTATTTCCTTGTGTCTCAACAGTGCTATCTATTTTACACATTAATTACAGACACGGGACATTGCATTTTTAAAATACGTATATTCCTGGTGCTGGCAGCGTTTTGTTTTTACTACACGGTTTTTCTCAACTATTTATAATTAAATTTCAAATGACAGGGTCTTTACAGAAGCATGGATCTCTTTTCAGATTTCATTTTTCCCCTCAACAGAATTTGCACAAATAATTTAATTTTGTCATGAAGAGTACCTTTGGCATCCATGTAAAATAATGAAATCGATTTCAAACAAATCGATATCTGTCCTGCATTTACTTTGCGCTTTTATAAATTAAACAGCTAGTAATCATGTCAGTGTTACAGATGAATGGAGTTATTACATAAATATCTGTTCTTTTTTGTATTTTACTATAATGGTAAGTTATTTCTGCGAGTTAATTTAAGTAAAATGTAACCTATTTTATTTGCAAGGTTACATAGAAGAAAAGGAATATGTAGTATTGATAAAGCGTTGAATAAAGCATTTCGACCTTTATTGTAATTGGGGCATTGGAAGAAAATACGGTTGTTATATATGTTCTGAAGTACAGTTACATTAAAGTGTTTCAGAAACATTTTTATTACATAGTTTGACCATAAATTTCCAGAACAGCTGCTGATACAAGGAAAGTTAAAAGTACTGCAGCAAGCTGTGGTCATGATTATTCTAAATAATCCTCCTCCTTTTCGATGAACAAGTTTCACCGCTCCACCAGATGTCCAAAAGTGCTTTTGAAGTCACTTACCGTAATAGTGTTAAATATGACTGTCACGGTTTTTCTTATCTGGTCAACATTCACGAAGCGGCGTCCTTTCGATGCCAGTTACATTTTAGAGAAAAGAAAAAAGTCGGCCGGAGTTAAGTCCGAGGATTAGGATGGATGCTTGAACCTATGGATCCCGCACTTGTTTGAAAACTATGTCACGGACAATGCTTAGTGTGCATTGTCATCCAGGAGAAACCAGCTGCTACCACGTTCTCGCAGGTGTGGCCTCACACGATGAATCCTCTGAAGGCACTGTCTCACGGTTGATACGCAGTTTATCCTCCATCATCCGGTCAGTCATGCGAAAATTTGACTGCATCAAATCATTAACTTTCTACACAGATTCCTCACAACGGCTAATAGATGATTGTCCACTTCTTGGGGGTTCCTTAACGTTTCCTTTTTTCTCGTGAATTCCAGTATGCTATTCGAAAACACGACCACGGGGTAGGGCACTGTCTCTATAACACTTTTGATCATTGCGTAGGTCTCTCTGTTGATTTTCCTAGTTTGCAACGATACTTAATCACTCTCTGTTCAATGTGGGAATCTATGATAACGGGAGCGAGGGTGCCTTTGATTACCGAACTTACAATTAGATGGATCTTCAATTTCCCAAAGCTTCACATGTCCTGCAGCAGAGGAAAGACATAGTTACAATTTCACACGTACAACTCATTTTTGTCATTAATATTAACAGAATTTACAGCAGCAGTCCTGGAACTTTATTGTCAAACCTTGTATGTAAATGAGCATCACAAGAAACATGCTGTGATTTTAATCCATTTAACAATTCTGTAACATTTTCCTACTTTTATACTTAAGATTGATTTGAATTTTACGTTTTGCCTTTAGGCATCTAAGGCTCAGGCCGGGATAGGGGAGGGGAAAGATTTCGGGAAGGTGTCAGCCAGGGCTTACGTTGAAGGTGCCATCCCGGCATTTGTTTGGTGTGACTGAGGAAAAACACTGGAAAAAGCTCAGTCAGGGATCGAACCCAAGACCTCCCGTAAGCTAACCAACGCTCTACCACTGAGCTACGACGGCTCGGTCTTCACACTTAAGAATCAGAGCAAGTAAATTAATGTTAGTGAGAGGTCCATTTTGTTGAGTGATTAGTCAAGGAGAATGACTAATGCATTCTACCCATCATATCTTCTTTCTTTTTTAAAACTTTTGAAAGTACCCAATTTTTTATTCTCTATTTTTTTCATTGTTGTAACTACTTCACTGTTATAGATTTGGACACTTTGAAAGTATAGTTTTTCTAGGTTTGAATTTGTAGGAGCAGTATTGCAATGTCGTTCTAGAAATAAAATCCAATTTACGATTTCTTCACGAAAATTTACCTGTACTATTGAAACAAATTTATCAATGAAAATAAATCTTTGTATGATTAAAAGAATTTTTCGTATGTCCAGCATAAAAATATGTGACGATAATAACAATCTCACTCGATTATGAGTTGTCATATGCATGGAAAATAATTGTTAAATGCGACATCAACGCATACGATGGACAACGCTGTCATTAAAGGAGATGTTTCGATTATCATACCAACATGATTTTTAAAATAAGTAAGGATGTGTGTGATTCGAATATGCAAGATTGTGACTGACATTTTGCTGCTTGGTTTCACGTAAAAAAATAAAAACGCTGAAATACAAACCGTTAAATTTAAAGCAGCATCAGCGTGGCATTTTCAACTGAAACAAGGTATCAAGCTTACTAGCTCAGATATTTGCCGGGGCTTTCGTATGACCTTTTACTAACATAAATCTTAACGACTCATGTGATGTTTAGATCCCCAGAACTGAGCCATGGAAATTCGTTCTGAGGACTGATCATGTTTCTTCACTTCCTATCTGTATGAATGCGATGTGCGTCTGGTGAACAGCTGTGGCCAGTTTGTTGTTGTGTTGCTTCTCATTGTATGGCGTCAGCCCGTTCGCTGTTATTTGTGGCACCGTAATGGCACAAACCTATTGTACCATTCTGGATAATGAAATTCTTCTAACACTGTTGGGTTTTCGGTGCTGACCGCTAAATATGTTTGTGCGACTATTATAAAGTAGTACGAGGACAACAATGTTAGGCGACTGTAACAGTCCGGTCAGTCCAGGCTGACGCTTCCAAGGTCTGGCCAACACTGGCGTGGAGATAGTTACGTGTACAACATAGTCAAAGTAAAACAAAAATAAATACGAAATATACAATGCCTTTGCGCATCTACTGAATATGCACAAACCATACATAATATAAGTGGTTTGTACGAGAACTTTCCGAATATTTGATGATTCTGACATACTATAAAAAATGGATAATGCTTTTTAAATTCTTTGTTGTAACTAGTGTTGTAAAAAACTTTTTTTTTTAGTTTTTAAAATAAAAATCGTTCCTTTTCATGTTTTTCTCAAAATATCATTTTTTCACATAGTAAGTATTTAATGATTTACACTGCAGCCCAATTTGCTATTGCCTTTTTTCCTGCAGCCTTACGAGGCAAATGATGGGCTCATATATGCATTAACTGCCACATCGCTACGCTCCCTATATCTTCACCCTGACAAACAATGAATTAACTAAGGACATATGGACTGAAGTTATTTGGTAGTTTGTAATAAAATAGGAACTAAGGAAATATTTTTGAATTATAGGAAGAATTTAAGTTCCTAGAGATAATACAACTTCGAAGACATCTTTACTGTAAACTGAAAAACATGAATCCTTACCGAAATATGACCTCATCCCGTATACAATACGTTAATTTCTAATTACGGTACTATTTAAGGAAGATATTTGTGATCATAATTACCATCAGCAAAAATAAATTATCTGTAGCTCAAAATCCTGGGAAATAACCTGTTCCTATTCAAGGGTAGATATATTTGTTTTCACTAGTACACTGTATTTCACTATAAAAATTCGGGGGCATTGCTTCCTCATGCTTTAGGCTCCAAGCCTCGCCCCATACTGTGAAAGATAACATAAAATGAATTGTATGGGTGGTAACAGGACTATGGCTTACACCCGTCTCGATACGGGGAAGCTCCTTATCTTTGTCACGTCCCCATACTGTGAAAATATATACAGATAGACAGTGTAACAAAAAGAAAAAGATATATTTTATGTTATATGCATATTGTATTGAAAAATTCCTTATTTAAGCGGGCGAGGTTCAGCCTATGGCTGTTCTCATATTTAAAATGAGTTATATAAATCCATAATGAATACTCTTGTAAATAAGCAACATATATGTTTCTTTTAGTGATAGGTTCACGATACTTTCGATACCTCAACTAACGGAGTCGATACTTTTTCGATATTTTTTGAGACATATCTTTCACTGAAAATAATCCCATGGTAGAACATCCTGAAGCTTCTTAAATTTGAATTTTATTTAAGGACTTTCGGCATCAATGACTCAGGACAGAGTTAAATTATAGGGAAGCAATACACTTGCATTTTAATTTTAAATAATGTACGTAATATTTAGTACACTGAAAGACATTTTGAAAAAAGTATGGAATATCAAATATCGAAGGTTAGAAGTAACTATCGGGAGTAACAAGATATTCTGGTAGCGACCCATCTCTATTTGTTGAGATATAAAATCCTAGAAATGTAGAAGAAATTCATAACTGTTTAAGAAATATTGAGTAGTGAATTCGTACACACACAAAAAGAATCGAGACAGAAAAGTGTCCGATTTCAGCCCCTCACCCCATCCTATACTTATTTCTGTTTCTTCGCACTTACTTTGCGTTATGCTGAAGAAAGAAATAAGCAGTGTAAAACTTTCTCTGAATATAAAATACTGCGACAAAAAGGTTCTTAAGGAATCAAAAGAAAAATACTTTGAAGGATGCTTCTTGCTTTCATATGTTGGTGAGAAGCCAAATGAAAATAAAAGATTAATTGATGAGAAATTTTGTTGTCCTTCAACGTCTAGCATGGCCTTTTCTGTACCAAAAAAGGAGCTCCTTGTCTCAAGTTTCAGGACAGCGGTTGATTCTTTCTTCACTGTCAATTTCCTTTCCCTTGGCTTACGGATCCTGTAAACCGACGTTCTTTCAGTAATTCATTACTCCTTATGGCTATCTAGTCACACACACACACACGTACAGATACCCACATACCGTCATAAAATAAGACGACGCACAATTTGTACTATCGGTCAAATGTGCGTGAAAAAAGGAGAAAGAACGGATCCATGGCAGATACAGTGCTGATTTTATGAGGTTTGAAACTACAAAACAACCGCTAGTCCATTCTTTAAAAGCACCATATAATAATACTTGGTTTCCTAATATTTTCGATGTGTTTCAGTGACAGAGAGAGGGCACGGGAGGGGGGGAAGTTCGCCTGGGTGTGTCTATACCGACTGGCTCTGATGAGCACAGTCCTCAGAAGTGACAGAAACAGCGTGACAAAAGTCGACTTGAATCCGACTGAGGGGAAATCCTCGTGTTCCTTAACAAAAAACTATAACATCCAATCACTGAAAAGTATTTTTAATGTTATTTCTGGTTTCCTTATATTTGATATACCCTATTAAGTGTAAGAAGTATTAACTTTAACAGTTTCAAATTTTAAACAGACGACTTCCACTCTTCTTCTGCAAGTTGTAAAAAATTGCATACAGTAGAACTCGGTTATAACGACATCCAAGGGACTTGAAAAATTGTGTCGATATAACCGAATGTCATTGTAACCGAGGTTATGCAGATATGAGGAATAGTTAATACCACAGAATACCTGACGCTATAGGCAAGGTATCCTTATAACTGAGGTACACTGTATTTAAGATCAAATTATACAAAATTATTGTAAGAGAACTGTTAAACGATATAAAAAATTATACTAAACGACAGAAAACCTTATATATTACTTTCGATTACATACATATCATTTGCATTGTCCCAAATAGCACTTGATGTAACAGGAATATCCGATTTAGATCCACAATATGCGTACAATGTCTCAGAATATTCGGGATCAAATAAGGATATTCCTAGGATATCCTTTTTAGAATATTAAAAGGATATTATGGGTTGGAGTTTCAGAATATTCTGAGAAAATAATCTCCAAAGAATAATTGTTCTCGACATATTCGTAGAATATACTTGGAATATCCCCAGAGATATACCTAGGATATGCTCGCATTCCGAACATTCAGATACTCGTAAAATATTCTATGCATATACCAAGAATATCGTAGAGCATCCGTGAGATATCCGTAGCATATTCCTAGAATGTACCAGTGACTGTGGGGTAAATTCCAGTATCGAGTAATTCTGGTATCGACCTTTCTCTAATTTATATATTAAGTTGCATTGTAGAACAATATCGAAGAAAGTATCGAGTATCGAAGGTCAGAAATAAGTATGGGTGTCGAGAAATTCTGGTATCGACCCATTACTAGTTTCTTTAATGAGTCTGTTGCAATACGGCTCTGAGAAGTATTTAAAAGTACATCATAACGTAGCCACGTCCCCCGCCTGCCTCTCGCAGCGCTTTTTGACGCTTTTTTAAAGTGCTTGGGTACAGGGAACAACTACAGTACGTTTCGATTGTGTCAAATATGTATACTCAAAGTTTGGTGCGGATACGACGAAATGTATGGCAGTAATAAATATTTAAGCTTTAAAATTGATTGGCAACACTGTCAACTATAGGACCTGAAGTAACTCTAAGACGCATCCCAGAACGTAAATACAGTCTGGTCCTGATTCGTTTAACGACATGGAAGCAATTAAAAAAATTATTTTCTGTAATTGGTTGGCAACACTGACAAATGCGGTGCCGAAGTACCCACATGAATTCTCCCAGTACCTAATGCACATGTCAATTTTGGTGTAAATTAATGTGGATACGTCCAACGGTAACAAATATGAAATCTAGAATTTTTAAAATCGTTTGGCAACACAGACAAACAACGACGACTGGTGTGTCTATGATCTGTCTCACTAACTAAAGAACATGCATGTCAAATTAGATGCAAATCAATGCATACATGTAGATTTGTATTAACAAAGGCACTTCTACAAGTTTAATTTAAAATAGGGTGGCAAAACTAACAACTGGGATGTTTGAGGTCGGGGACACTCAAAACTTTCTTCTTTCGTGTTGAATGATGTTTAAGTTAAGTTTGGTGAAGATACAGTATGGAAGAATTATTTTTTTAAAAGTTGGCAACACTGGGAACTGGGCAACACACAATGCAATATTTTTTTTTTCCAGAACCATTCGCTCTTACTCTTCTCTTAGGAGAACACACATGGAAATGACTTTCGGTCCGGATAGTCCACTCTCGCGCAGACGCAGAGCTTGAACTATATGTAACACCGACAAGCGCTTCTTTCGCAACTCGCAGCTTAGTCTCTTATCCGGAAGCTGATCCCGAGGTTCCGGGATCGAATCCTGCCATCATTACTTTTACATATTTTTTTAAAAAAGAAAATTAACTTTTTTCTTTTTACATATATATGTATATACATACATTAAAAATTAGTGATATACCAAATAGAGGCTACTGAAAGCTAGAATGTATATAAATAAACCAGGGCAGGATGAACACCAAGCGAAGCGAGATGTGCAAAGGGGCACGGTGCATCCGAAGAAAGATGGGCGGCGTTAGCCGCGGGGAGAGGGGGGCAGCCCCCGGTTAGCGGTGGACATACGCAAAAGTGCTGTTAACTTCAAGTGGGCTATCCGTACCGGAAGTTTTACCATGTGGGCTCTTCTTAGATGAGTAAGGGCGAATGATTCTTAAAAAAAAAAAATAATAAAAAAAAAAAATCTTGCACCCATAATATCTCAGATATACAAACAATTTCATCTTACAATATCAAAAGTGTTGTATTTGTTCTTAATTACCTATATAAAAGACATTCATGCTTAAACAGACGTTAGCAGTATTACAAAATGCTCCCTTGAAAAATAAAACGAAGGCTCGTGTTTTTTTTTCTATAAAAACAGAAGGTTTAGAAAAAACGTACGTACGTTTTTTTTTTTAATTTACAACACTAGTTATAACCAATGTAAATTTTATCTTTGTTCATAATTCACTTACTAGTTAATGCTGCTGCCTCAGAAACATTAAAAAATTCTGAAATCTTAAATGATGAAAAGTTCAGAAATTTATTTTTTACCATTTATTAACCTTCTTTTGTCCAAGTCCTTAGGATGTGTATGCAGTACTCAAAAGAAATGCTCAGATTTGTGAATACAGAATGAGAGAATAAAGTATAGGATAGGAATACTCAATATGCTTACTCAGGTGGTTTTGAAACTTTAAATTACGAACACAAACATCCAATAGTAGTAGGATATGTCCAATATCAATATTTTTAACGTAACTTTATTTCTTTATAAGTATGACAATTAAAAAAAACGCATCATAGTTAACAGGATTAAACATTCGGCATCTTATTTGAAAATACACTTAACATGAACATTTTTTACGTACCACAATACAGTCACTCGATAGTTTGGAAATGTTGGTGCAGCTTTCTTGAATGGCACGTTGGGAAGATAGAGGTCGAAACTAATCTTAAGATGTCGCTGATCTTCTGAAGAGAATACGAAAGGTTCGAAGTCAGCGGGCTTAATTATTTGCAGTTTAGAGAGAATATTTCCTGAAATAATAATAGAATATTAACAGTGTTAGTTGTACATAACGTAAATTGAGACCTCTTACACTAATACAATAACTCAAAATTCTCTAATTAAATATCGGTGGAAATTAAAAATATACCTTAATAGGATTTTCCAGTTTTCAATATTTTATACTTTGGGCGGCGACAGCGGTGGTTCTAGTAGTAGTAGTAATAAGTAATAGTAAGAAGGAAGAGGAGGAGGAGGATTAATCCGTCATGTGCCTATCACTGACTCCTAGAAACACTCTGATGAAGCTGACTTTATTTAGTTACCTATAAACTAACAAAAAAAGTTGTTTTTTTTCCACATAACAGCTTTCCAATTTGAATTACAGTACTAATCAACATACGTTAATCTTTAAAAACAACATCAAAATCTTCCCTCATACACACTATCGTAATGTTCCCTTTAGTTTTGATTTGGTAGAGTCAAAGATACACGGGATTGGTTTCTTAGCCCTCAACCCTTTATTTATATACAAAGTTAATAAGATTACCGTCATGAAGAATACAGCTTACCGTTATCTGAGTATAAATGGTTAAAGATCTCCAATTAAAGAGTAATCAGTTTATGGAGAATAGGACGACACCAGTTCCTTAGCAAGCTGCGTGTCGGGAAGTTGTACCAGTTCCTTGGCGAACTGCGTACAGGAGAATATTAAGGTAAGAGTACACACCAGTTCCTTGGCGAACTACGTGTGCGGATGACACCAATTCCTTAGCAAATTGCGTGTCACGTAGTTGTACCAGTTCCTTGGCGAACTACCTGTGCAGGATAGTACCAGTTCCTTAGCGAACTACGTACTAGGATGTTCCAATTTCTTAGCAAACTGCAAACGGTTTAAGGAGAGGAGCTGACCACCCGGGGGAAACGAGTGATGGCTCTTGCTCTGTGCAGGTCCTTTTTAAAGGTGAATGTAGGGGTGGTTCCTCTTGTTTCTCCTACTTGACTCCAGCTCCCTCTGTCTTCCGTTATTTGCTCCATCTGGTGTTAGTTTGAGGAGTCGACCGTCGTCTGCTCCAATGTGTATGTATTATTTGTTTACTTGCATAACCACATGTTTGTTCTATAAACATGTGTGTTATTGTTTATACAATGTCCACGTGTTCGCTATACACGCTGGTCATTACGCTATTATTATAAAGAACAGTAGTTCTTCGAGTGACGCTGACAAATGAGTCTGTTAGCGGCACTATATGCATACAGCTAGTTTCGGATCTAGCGAACTATAAGCCCGATTTTGATGCTTGAACTTGCATTTGAAAGCTCCTTGCCATACTACCACACAGAAAAATAATGGTT
>JAGDQP010033187.1:0-11352 GCA_022664845.1 Lepisma saccharinum
AGTAGTTTTTCACAATTGTCTGCTGGAATGTCTGCTAGAATCACCCGCATTCTCATTCTCCTCTTGTCCTTGAAATTTCCCAAAGAAAAAAAGGTCCTTAAACGATAACAACACCGTTTGGTATTAGTGATGTCTTCAACAATTTGGCATCACTGTTCTAAATTATTCGATTTCATCAAAAAGGAAGTGGCAAAGAGCACTGTAGATTTACACTCGTAACCCTCACCCACTTCCAACAACCCACCCTCCCTCCTTCCTTCCCGTCCCCACATTGAATCTTTTAAACTCTCTTCGTGACCCCGTCTCCATCCCTCCAGAGTCGTTTGTTCTAAACATCGTCCACTTGTTCTTTCATTTCCTATCCCTTTTCTCTTACAACCGTTGCTATAGTGACGGCATACTCTTTCCCCCCCCTTTCCCTATAAGTCTCCGTGTTCTTCAGAATATTAACCTCTCCCCTACAGAACTTCTTCCACAGAATTGCCATCCCGTAAACAAAACACTTCTCTGGCTAAAGAAATTTAGGATAAGATGTTGAACCAATGTTTATTCTCTTAATTTCAAAGTAATAAAGAACAATAATAAGCTAAATACGAGATTTATATTGAATTACAACGTTGCATCAAATTAAACTATGATGTAACAGTCTTACTATAAACCTGTCAGGATGTTTTATTCAAAGTACGGGGCCATTTCTTAACAACAATGTTTTCCAAAATTAATAGAACATTTTTGACATCCTAGGACATGTTTATATTTAAAGAACAATATTTAGTAGTACAGAAGATAATGGATGCTGTTATTGCCTCTTTAACATTGTTTATTAATGTAAGATTTTTACTTATTGAAGTTTAAAATCTGTCGTTGAGAGCTAGAAGCGTGTAAGTCCCATTTTGGTCAAAAACGTGATTAATGCAGTTTTGTAAAACATGCGGTAAACCTCAAATAATGATTTGCTCGATTCTGGTTGGATATGTTCATGACAAAGTCTGTTATATAGTTTGTCTATTAAGTTTCTATACAAAAGGAAATGGTTGATGAAAAACAAGCATTTGCGACTTAAGCTGTTCTAACTCTCAGGTAGAGAAATAATGAAATCGACTCTAGAAGCCAAGGGTTACAAGATACATTGACAAATAAATAAAAGTTCGAGCGGAGCTAAATTACACTATGTCACTTTTCGCAAAACTCGGGCTCAATCAAAAAATTTCACGTTTTTTTGCAAACATAGTGTTGTGTTCTCAATTTGCAAATTCTTCTACAACACAAGCAATGGCATCGTTGTGTATACCTCCAGGAGGAGTATGCTTAAATGTACAGTACAAATCTATATGTACTGAGGTCGAGGATACAAGGCCTTTACCTCCGAGGATATAACCCGAAATATCTGTAACACAAAATAGTCATGTTTTTGAACATATTAAGACCCAGGTGTCTTTGTATGATCGAATATAACAATTTTGTGTCACATATTTCGGGTTATATATGGAAGATTGCCTCGCACATTTTTTTTTGGTGGGGGGGGGGGGTCAGTGTCACTTGTATCCTTTGGCTTCTTCACAGAAAAAATAAATTGGTTACCGTTACCCAATGCAAAACAAACAAATGTTTATTTTTTAACATTTCGTAGGGAATTCTTATTTCAATTATAAGACATGAAATTACTTCTAATGAACTCATATAAAGATTCAAACTTTACTTTACTAAATCGAATTTGAATTTTATTCATGGCCTTTAGGCATCTAAGGCCCAGGCCGAGTTAGGGGAGGGGAAAGGGTGTGGGAAGGTGTCGGCCAGGGCCTAAGTTGAAGGTACCATCCCGGCTTTACTATACTAAAGTATTCAAAGATTCCAATTGGAGATTTAAATAACAAAACTGATAGGCAAGAATTCTCTTCCAATTAAACTGTCAGTTGGAATTTAAGGGCCGATTGCAAAGACGGAGTTTAGTCTTATTGTTCGTGTAAGTTAGGCTTAGGCTTAAACATCAATTTTCAAATGCACCAGCTTAGCCTAAACCATGGTCTAGTTTTATGTCTTTCCCATTGAGCGTAAAGTTTTGATGCACTAGAATTAATTTCAGCCCATATATTTAAAATTACAGTAGGAATTATCCATGTAATGTAGAAAACAAAACATTTGGCTGTTCTGTATTGGGTAACAGTAATCAATTTATTATTTCTGTGTGGAGTCAATATATTATAGATGGTAATCTTAATTAAATAATTTAATTTCCAGTTTTTACTCACATGTTGAATTTATTACTCCAGTTTTTTTTTTTTTTTTCATTTGTCACCGATTAATCGTTTCACTATATGAAGATCTAAAATTATACTGTCTTAAAAGGAGTTCCCAAAAAGGAAGATTATAAAATTTTGTTTTCTTTAACATGTCCAGTAATTATTTATAATTGAAAAACAGAAGCTCTCTGTTCCTGCATTTGATCCTGAGGAGAGGACAGACAGTGAACACTTCATTCATGCTTCATTGTAGAAGCCTATTCTCACTGTAAGGCAAAAGGCAACGAAAAGAAGTAAAAAAAACGTCAACTCCATGGACATCAACCCTATGAAAATTAATCTATATTTTAAATGGAATAAATAAATAATACAGTATTGATCCCTAAGTACCTTCAAAATATATCCACAATGCCTGCATGATTCCTACAAACTAACATCTTTACAATTTAAAATAGTTGAAAAACCATTCAAAAAGCCCTATTTCTGGAGAATGATCCATACAGTAATATTTAAAGTGGAAACAAGTCTTAGACTAAATTAAAGAAAAAAAATTTCAAGGTACAAAAAATTGTAAAATATGGAAGTTACGTATCAAGTCTGTAGGAAAAAACACAGTGACTTTCACATGTCTCGTTGTATCTTCCGTTGTAATTTTGAGATATCAGATTCTTTTCCCAAATTTCTCTGTAAAGAGAAACACCTGTAGAGTCAGGCATGTATCCAGAGGTTGGTTTAGGGAAGGGTCCACGAGTTTTCTTGCTATTACCACTAAAATTATACTATTTTTGCCATTAACACTGAATTTTAAGGGGGGTCCAGCCCCCCCCCCCCCCTAAATACGTCTCTGGTAGAGGTGCATTGTTACGTATAATAATGGATGATGGAGAGTTTTATCCCATTCACTTCTGTGATCTTTGGAGTAGTGGAGAAAGAATGCTACGAAGAAATAAACAAAGGCGAGACAGAACCATGCATTCGACTTCTACCTTCTAGTCTGATTAAGCCAGAAGGTAGAATAAGTATTGAAATCATCCTCTGCCGTCACTATGCGTGCTTTCTTTAGAACTCTGCAATCCTGCCAGCATTCTTGCTCGACCCGATTCTACATCCACACTTTTCGGCTCAATCCGAACCAGACGGAAAATCGGGCAGCCCAGAGCTAATGCGGCAGAAACCAATTACCTACTCTTCCGGCCGGCCTGATCCCATTTTCGGTCTGTCTGCTATGCAGTAATTTATACAAATTTTGATGGAATGATTTTCAACATTTTTGCTATATTTTTCTGTTTGTGGTTGCCAAATTATTGCCGTATGTTCCAATTTTATTCTAACGTAGGCAATTCTAAGAACGTTAACATTTTTTTTTTTTTTTTACATATCCAAATCTCATCGCAAAGCGAAGATTTCTAATTCTTCGTTAATTATACTGTTTGTAAGTAAGTTAATGCTTACCTTAATGTATGTTATTATTATTATAGTAAATGTATTTGTTTTTCTTGTAAACGATTTATATCGATCGCTACATTTTGTTGAGGTTGAAAAGAAGTTTGTTCACTCTACGCCAGGGGTCAACAAATCATCAATCGCGAGCTACCGGTAGCTCTCGGGGATATTTTCGGTATAGTTGGCACAAGGTTAACTTCACTGTCTGACCAGCTAATAGAATTCATCAAACAACTTTCATAGCTCAACACATACTTCCGTGTTTGGAGAGGAGTAGCTCTTTGACCGGGAAGTTTGCCGACCCCTGCTCTATGCCAACGAGGCATTATTGATGGCATTCTGTAAGGACATCTAACTCCGACATGTTGCGATTTACGAGTGACATCAAAACAAACCTTCGGTGACACGCTAAAGGTGTTCGTACGGTTTTCAGATTTTCACACCGACTTTCGGACTGTTTTTGATACCGACAATTATCGGTATACTGATAAACCGAAACACTGAATAATACCGGAACACCTAGCAATATTGAACTAACGAAATATCGATTGATACCGAAAACAAATTCCGAATGTTAGCGAATAACGGAATGATATAACGATATGGAAGTACTCAGAGACGTATTTCCGAATTCTTGGTTTATATGTAATATAAGATCACCGAAGTCAAGCAGCTCTGGGTCTGGTCAGTGTTTGGATGGATGACCGTTTCAGCACTCCAGATGGTGTTGCCTGTGCGGCGTCCACCCAGCGTCGTGAGGCCAATTGGGGAGCTACCTGAATAAAGAGGTAGCGATCACAGTTGAGGGCTTCGGCTCTCCTCTCCCAACACGTCTGGTCAGCGTGGGAGCAGTAGACCACCTCCTCCCTCCGGGAGAGGCCTCATCCAGTAGTGGATTGAATATGGCTGTGTATTATTTATATATAATATTAGGCGTAATTATATATATTTAATTACGAAAACCCTTCCGAAATAATTTCTAGATGCGTCCCTAGAAATAGTGGATAGCATAGAATGATATCGAAATACGAAAGGTGGAGAATAGATTATAACAGGGAATAACAAATCAAATGTGAATGCGGGGAAAAGGTAAAATTAATATTACGAGTGCTAAGAGTCCTCCATTTGTAATGACTTCCGGAGAAGTTGTAAGCGTTGAATTTACAATTAATTAATCTCTAAAGTGATGGAAATTTTGTCTCAAGGCTTCATCTAAAAATAGCATTTTTGAAATTGATATAAAAAGATTCAAACTAGTAATCTGTGATACAGCGATTACTTTAATAGCATTTCAATGCAGCGTCTGTTATTAATATTACAATATGTTGTCACTTGTCCTTAAGATGTAATAGGTATAAATTTTAGCGTCGAGACACCATGTATAGGTTAATTTTAGTAATATATAATCAGAACTTCATTTTTTTTAAAAAATATATTGTATTCTAAGTTTGTGCAAATTAGAAAAAAAAGCTACATGATGTTAATTACCAAGGACCTATTAACGCCTGGCCGATGTAAAATAAAATTATATTTTTGAAGCTTTTAAGTATACGCACATCCTGATGAAACCATTTCAAAGTCGTAACTTTTAAGGAAACAAAACTTGTTTTATAGAGATAAAAATGTGTATGGATTACAACCCAACAAATTCAAACTTGCGAGCTTAACGAGTGATGCGGTTAAAATAAATCAAGCCGCTACCTACCATCAGGAATCTGTTCCATTGTGTCGGCGATTACGTTAAAAGTGAAGACGATCAATTTTCCTAAAATTTTAGCAGAGCCGGTATAATAAACCAAATGTTAGAATGTGAATTTTATGCATGGTAAAAGCATTCATATTTTCTGACGGGGATCAATGTTTTATTTCATGAAAAGATCCAAGAAGAAAGGGTAAGGAAGTTGCTAATCAGTAATCAGAAAAAAGGCCAATGTATTAATATACATAGACCAGTGGCGGATCTAGAAATTTTCCGATGAGGGACAAAGTAAAATTTTGCCGCCCTTTCCATCGTTTTTTTTTTTTTTTTGCTAAACAGCACGACAGACCGACGCGACGAGCCATTGTCTCGCATCACGTAGTCTGTTTTCATCTCTGGAGCCTGTCGTGGCATCGCTATTACACTAACTTCAGTAAGATAGTAGACCTGCCTATCTGCCTTGAATCGCGGTTTTGAATTTCAAAGATCAAGGTAGGCTGTACGGAATAACATAAAAAATGTCTTAGCGCGTCGGTATTGAAGTTTTGAACACAGATCAGTTTCAATTTAATAGGCAATTTTACTTTCTTTTTAGGAGCTTTTAATTTTTATTTTTAGCTGTTTGCCGCCCCTAAAGGTGCCGCCAGGGGCGCTTTCCCCCTTTCCCCAACACTGCCTTAGATCAGGCACTGACATGGACAACCTTCAAAAAATGCCTGGAGCCGACAGGCTTCTGGAAATTGTGTCCACAAGAGCTGAAATACACCAATGAACCACTTTGTTCAGAGGGTTGTGTGACGTCATATTTTGGCTCTCCAATCAACATTAAAATCATTGTGCCTATAGCATAGTGAGACATTCATGCCACTTCACCTATATTTATTACTATTAATTTTTTCTTCTTCAGAATTTCAGAAGAGTTCGGTATTTCGGTATGTCGATGTTTCGGTATAAGTGATACCGAAATCTTGGATTTGAAAAAGTACCGATACCGAATTCGGTATTATGATATTTTGACAGGTCTATGCCACGCTACCCACTTATATGGGTGGCATCTGGTCAGCGCACTGACTCCGATGGCATTATTGTGGCTATCAAGTCCGATTTGGCCACAGGGTTTCTCTCTGCACTCATTTGCCCAGGCTACCCATGGGTTCGAATCCGGCGGTCGACCATCCTGACTAAGGTTTTCCAGGGTTTCCCCTCAGTTTCACCCGACGAATGTAGGTATTGTACCTTAAGTAAGGTCCTGGCCAATACCTTTTCCCCATCCTCTACCTAACCCGTCCCGGCCTGAGCCAAAGATAACAAAAGACCATAAATTCAATTCAATTCAATTCAAGGCTTAAGATAAATTTCTTCCAAGTGTCTGTACCCTGTGACACTGAGCTGCAGACGCTCAGCGGCGAACGCGGTGTATTCCCCACCTGTACGAAATGTCACTGTTTTCCCAAACGCGAAGATCGCAATGACATTTAATTACAGGTGGGGAATAAATAGGCCGCGTGTGCCGCGAGGTCTTCAACTCTGCGTCACACGGTACAAAATACTTGGAGGAAACTACCTGCGGTATTTACGACATCGGAAAACTTCCCAATTGCACCCAGCGGGAAACCGATCCCGGGTTTCCTACTTTGCAGTCAATCATGTTACTGACTGAGTTAGGCCAACCGCTAAATGAGAGGAAGACAAGGAAACACACACAAGTCCACTTTTAGATTTTTTTTAAAAAAAGTTTATTTTTATTCTTTGTTTTAAGACCTAAATGAAGATCTGCATCAAATGATACAAAGTAATTTCCTAATGGAAATATTTATTCCATCGTAATACGTACCTCCTTCATAAAATAACATTGCATGATTCACGACAGCTCGGTCCTAAAAAGAACAAAACTATTTTTTATCTAAAAGTGAACTTGTGTGCTTTTGCTACTCAAATTTTGACATTATCTACTTGTATTTGTGTACATGATTTAGGACTTCTTTTGGGTGAATATTTATTATATTTTAAAAAATAATAAAAAACCTTTTCAAGACGTACTTCTCTTAAACAATTCATACTAAAATGAAAAAAATAATTTTGTTTATACATGATTAAAAAGAAAAGCATAAGGTGCGCTCTTATATACAGTCACTTTATAAATTCTTGAATTGGCGCGCGTCATGATTTTCTTTTTAGTCATGCATAAACGTTTTTCTTTTAATGTTTGGTACGAATTGTTTAAGAAAAGTATGCCTTTAAAAAGTTTTATTTATTTTTTTTCGATTTATTTCGGTTCGCCCGAAATCCTAAAATGTTCTGCAACTAGTAAAGCCCAAGTTCATTGCAGGCTAGTATTTGTTTTAGGATAAAGAAGTCCATATTAAAATATGCTTTTAAAATATATAAATTTATAGAAATATATGAAAGTAAAAAATAAAATATTGTATTGTCACCCGACTTACGTCGCTGTGCAAAACTTCGTAATATGACGTCGGGAATTGAGTTAAATTAACGTTGCAAGATTTGAGGACACCAAGAAAAGAATGTAACAACAGAAACAGCAGATGACGAACAGTATTTGGCAGTTTACGTCAAAATTTGTACACAAATAAACCCCTAACTGACAGACCTGGGTCCGAAAGAATTGTTTTCACCTGGAGCAAAGCGTTAATTTGCAAGATTGGTCTGAGTAACCATGTACTTTCTCCAGCCTCAGTAGACTTTCAGTCGATGTTCGAGTTGGTTATGTTTCAACAATTGTTTCCGTACAATAATCAGGGGTCATGAGGACCAAGATGTGTCTTAAATCGTAATTATTTTTTTTTCTATTTTCTCATCTGTTGTAGTTTCTGGTTCTTTCTTTAACGATGTATGGGAAAAAAATTCGCAAAGCTTTAGATGACTTTTTTGTGAGTGACATTGATGACACAAGTTATCCTGATAATGATTATGAACCTAGTAAACATAAAATTAACTGTTACATTAATTACTTAACTTCTTTGTAATCAGCCATATGAAAAACACGTAGTTCTAACATTCTTGCAAGATTTGTTTATTATCGATTATGGATGGCATTTGTCATGATTTCTCAAATGTACCATCCCGTTTGAATTTAATGGCAACGTTGAAAACAAAAAATATTTTCTAAATAAAAGAAACCCTTTGATTACAAAAAAATGCCTATTTTTTTCACAGATATAGTTCCGCATCCTGTGTAATATTTTGATCATGGTTCCAATAAAACCTATCATATGTAAATATTTTAAAATTTTTATATTAATACGAATTATCCATATTTACTTTTAAGATTTTAATCGAGAAAAATAAAAGAATCCTGTTTTTCAAAAAAAGGAAAAGATGTCTAGTGGGTCCCAGTGACCCAGGTGTGTCTTAATACGTATTTTTAGGTGTATCAGTTGGGGGATACGTTGCTATGGTAGGCAGCTCTATATTATGTTTGATTAAGCGTTTTTCTGATATTATTTGATCAGTTGATTGGTCAGTCTCGTGTTGTTTGCACTTGGACAATGATCAAATTTTCTTTAGTGACTTGTTAAGTTTCCATTTATATTTTTTACTTATGTATTTAATATTTGTAATAAAAAGGAAATTATTTGAATATCATTTGTCTCAGTTGAACCGTAAATTGTTCCAAATGAAGTGTTATCATGTATCGTGTTCTCGCATGTCTTCTGCTGCCCTCTTCTCTTGATCGTCAAGAACAAAAAAGTCCTCACAACAGGTCAAGATTTCCCTTTTTCAATTTTAGGCGAAACGGGGTATTCCCTCTCGCCTAAATGAAGATAACAGAATGTTGATGTAAATTGCTGTAAGGTTGTAAGGCGAAATGAGAAGAAAAGTATGTTTTTATTTTTTTTTTTTAAATTACTTTTTGGAGTTATTTCGATGTTAGAATACTTTTCCTCAAGCTGATCGTGTCATCCAAATTCTAAAGTGTTATTATGCTTTTAAAATATATAGAAATATATGAAACTAACAATGCAATATTGTATTGTCACCCGACTTACATTGCTATGCAAAATTTCGTCATTGTATGACGCCGGGAAATGAGTTAAATTAATGTTGCAAGATTTGAGGACACGTGATTATGTATGTACTACATGGTTAAGTGGAAGAGAAGGCTTTTGTGGCCTTAAATTCGCCATTGAAAATAAGACAATAAATAAATAAGAATAATTTTTAAGTGTTTCACATTCTGTATCCGTTTTCAGAGATTAAATTTGCAAAATTTTAATAAATAAATTATTTAAATCTATAAGTATACATAATAAATTAAATTAAATAAACATATTTAATAAATACAGTAATTAAATTTATTTAACTAATAAATTAATTAATTAAATCACACTAAATTGAGTCACATATTCATAAACATGACAGTTAATAATTATTATTACAACGTTTCGTATAGTC
The DNA here is from genome assembly GCA_022664845.1 of Lepisma saccharinum. NCBI lineage: Eukaryota > Metazoa > Arthropoda > Insecta > Zygentoma > Lepismatidae > Lepisma > Lepisma saccharinum. Next base: position 9,799 of record JAGDQP010033187.1, read on the forward strand.
CTAACATCTATTTGTTTCATAGAATACCAAATTTATTTCTAAAAGAATTTTCCACTTTCTTTCAACATTACTGTACTTGTCGTTAAAATGAAATTTATGACACTGACCAAAAAGGTATATTTTCAGTGAAAATTTTTTAAGGAAAATATCTCTAGAAATGGTCATAGAGTTCGTTAGGTGACAGCTCTGTTTTCCAACCTTACTTTCGTACAAAAGCAGTACTCAAATGTTTTTTCCCCTCTAATCTAAAAACTTTTCCTTTTTTTTTTCTGTTGCCAGGCAACGGTTCAGCTGCACAGCAGACGAGTCATGCGCAGTTGCCAAATCTGTCTGTAGGGGGCCCCCGAAAATGTCCTGGTGGAGAGGGTGGAACGTCTGAACTGGACTGCCTCAACAAAACATGATATTTTCAGAAGAAAAAAAAGATTCAGGATATATTCTGTGAGTACTAGTAAATAAGTGAAAAAAATAATGGTTTACTTGTGTTAATAAATTTCAACTTTTCTTCCGTGAATTTGGTTTAGTTTGTTTGTTTTCTTTACTTTCATTCTGTTTTTGAAGCTTTAAAATATTGTGAAGCCGGAAGAAGGAACTGCGAGTCCTTCCTTTATTGATGAAAACAAAGTCCAATAGAACCGGTATTTGTGCGACTCTTCCTCGGCCTTCGCTCGCAGCCGCCACCAGGGGGAGAGTAACGTTGTGAATCGACTACATACAGCTGCCGCAGCAACTAATCGGGGAGTTTTAGTTCCTTTTATATAATTACTAGTTTCAAGTAGTTCGTTATAATGTCCAGTAATTTTAATTCTGTACAGCGGAAAATTCCTGTTTTACACGTAACACGGTAGGTGATTAGCAGTCGGAAACAAAAGGACATACTGTATTGTCTGGAGTTTCAAGTCTATATAAAAATAGCTAATACAACTTAAGTGTATTGATTACTATTTTAGAGTAGATAAGGAGTGTTTTTTTTTTGTTTCTCAAAATTAACATCACAAATGCTCTATACTCGTGCTATACTCATTTTTTTTGTTTTGTTTTTTTCAAAGTCGTTGTCTAATTTGAGGACTACATTCGTTTATATATTATTTCGACGATATACTGGACTAAACAATTCCGAGTTTTAGAATGGAGTGATTTCAAGGTGTGTGTTTTTCTTATGCTCTGGAAATTTGTAGACTTAGCGACTTTCAGTAGCATAGGCTTAGTTAGTTATACCGTAGATGAAATTTGAATTGAATTTATAAAATCTAGGAATCTTTGGTTTAGGTCGGGATAGGATAGGGAGAGAGAATGTAAGAAGGGCAGAGTTTATTTTGAAGCTGGCGTTACTGAAAAAATAAAATTCAGGATGGCTGTCCGCTGGGCTCGAATTCAGAAACTTCCGAATGCGAAGACAATGTTTTAGTAATTCCACGGCTTGTAAGGTTATACGTAATTAGGATGTAATAAAAGTGTACTCAACACTATTTTTACAGCACTGTACTCGTCCTGGGAACTGCTTTCGTAAAGTAGACATGACAAATTAATTATATAAGCCTAGTAATTAAACAA
>JAGDQP010033188.1:0-20828 GCA_022664845.1 Lepisma saccharinum
ATATACAATTATCACGCAGAATCCAGGCAGTTCTTCTAGAATTACAATGGTAATTTTGATTAAGTGTGTGCCACCTTCAGTTTGTTTTTCGTTTCATTATTATTGGAAACTGCATATTTTGCTAAAATGTAATATGCTAACGATATTTCCGCAGTCTAGTATGGATGCTATGCAAAGTTCGATTAAGATTGGTCCGCCAGTGTAAATTTGTATTAGAGAGAGAGTTCTATATTTTGAGCGTTACTTGGTGGAGAAACAAGTGATGTATTTTGACTTGCAAAATTTTAAACTTTGCTATCAGAGTTTGTAAGTTTTCTCTTGGTACTGTATGTGTAAGTTTAACAATAAGTGTATCGCTCATTCTGATAGTGGTTTTTGAAGGTATTGTGATGTACATTTTCTTTTTTTACCTTATAGACTGTTTTGCAGTAGCGGGACCATCAGCTACTGTTACATTGCGTTTCTCATGCGTTAATACTGCTCGCGAGCTCTGTAATATGGTAGATATAGAAGGTTGAGAATATGCTTTGATGACATAATAATATGTTCAGCCGTTGAAATATGATTGAGAGCAGTACATATTTATCGACTTCTTGTGCGATGTTACTCTTGCATAGAAGGTAGAGAAGCTTTATTTAATAATTCATTTGTAAAAGGTGTATATGTTTAATACAACGTAGGTGGTATGTAGATTGGAGATTTATAAATCGTAGTTATATTAATGTTCATTTTTTTTTAATCTCTAAAGCAAGTGTAATATTCCACATCTGCAGATCACAACTTGTAAGGGTTATATGTACTTTGCGGTGGAGTGTTCTAAGCCTGATTCCTTCAGTACTGGGTCTGTTGGCAAGACGGAGTATATAGGTGTTCGAAACGACGTTGATTAACTGCTGATAATAATTTGTCATTGTAGTCTCTAAATTACCTGGACATAAAATTTTCGTAATAATAATGTCATATGCATTAAATGAAACTTCAAACTATATAAAATGGAATATCTGAGGCCTCGGGAGTCCTTTGGTAGTTAGAAGAACATAATTTACAATGTTATATAAAGTTTGTGAGGAAGAAAGGAAAATTATCAAAGCGTCCAAACAAAGGTAATGTCTAAAAGCTATAAATAAATTAATTCATACATCTCAGGCTCAGGTTGTGACAGGATGTTAGAAGGTAGTCGACCAGAGCCTAGTTAGTATATACCATCCCGGCATTTGCCTTGTGTGACTGAGGAAAAGCTTCAATCTGGATGGGCGGCCGCTGGGATCGTCCCCAGGACCTTCCGAATGCTAAACCAACGCGCTCGATGGAAAAAAGGTGTGCCATCTGTTGGGTGAAGTTGTCAATATTAAGCTTAACATAGGATGTACGAGGGGGTATTTTTTCAACCTCCGGTGAGATGTTCAGGGGTAAACAAGGACACAGCAGAAATTCATCAGAAAGTTTGTCTTGTGTACGGAAATGAGTTTGTGAGAGTCTCTTCTGTACAGAAATGGCCTCGAAGGTATCGAGAATAATGAACTCCTGTCCATGGTGAGGCTTACTATACTGCCGGGAACTTCCTACAGGGGGGGGGGGGGGTTACAAAAACTGATGCTTCGTTTAGACCAGTGAATGAATGAGAGTTAAACTTCGTGGAGAAGTAGCAGAGATATTGAGGTAACGTTTATAGATCTTGACATTCTTGTGTTACTCTTGTTTATCCCTGAACATCTCACCAGAGGTTGAAACAAAAAATGCCCCTCGTTTGACGTAATACGATTGACACACAAGATTGCTTGATAACTAATTAGTAAGATTAATAAGTCTTGTTGCTAGGTAACTTTGAATACTTTATTTTAGTGCTCCTGAATGTATTTATTCACATTTCATGATAATCTCTGTCATAATTAACATTGTGTATGGACTCCTACACTGAGTTGACTGCAGGCTTTTCAAATTTATTGTGTGTGTGTATTGTAGTGTAGGGTACATAAGAATATAATATGATTGTCTGTTAACAAGTTCCATAGAAGCAGGTGTGTCTGGAAAAGCTGAAAAAGTCAGGGAATTTTCTTCAAATCAGAAGAGTGAGGGATTTAGAGTTTCTCTGTGTTCTGCCCAATTTGTGATGTTCCTCCCATGGTGCGGAGCAGAGGGGGGTGTTTCACATGCGTGCTGAAATTTGTGTTCAACCTGCTGCGACGGTCACTCCTTGCTTTGAACCTAACCAAAGCTTTTTCATACGTTGACCCTACTATTTTGCGTGGAATGTAAAAGACAAGCTTATTTTTGTATCCTTTACTTTAAATAAGTGTATCGATGACATTCTGAAAAACGGGATTTTAGTTTGGAAAACCTGGACGGTGAATTTTTTGTTACTATTTTCTGGACACAAGGTCTCAACCCTAAGGCTGTTTTTCGGGAAAGTATGAATAAGTGCGAATCCTTCCCCTTAAATGTCACTTTAAACAAAAGTAACCCAGCCCGTGTTGTCTGCTGGCGAAAGTCTGTATTATTGTTCGGGACCAAGGAAAGGAAGAGGGCGCAGATTCCAATCCTGATTTTGGTTTCCGCTCAGTTGCATCAAGCAAATGTTGGTATGGTATCTTGAATTAATTATAGGTCCGTACCTTGTCCAACGTTCAGATTAAAACTAGAGTACCTATAGCCAAAGATGCTGTAAAGCCCAGGAATATTAAGTTTTCCAGGAATTAGATAGTTGTCGAGAAAATTGCCTCCAGTAATTTTGTAGGGGATAGACCGTGTTCTACGACTGCTTAAGTTTTATGGGTGATTCGTAAATACTGAATGTTGATATAATAAGGTATGCAATACTCTTGTTCCAGAATGTATTCTGGACTTTCCAGGTCAGGGGGCTGAAAGTGTCATATATAGGAGATGTGGCAGCTGAGTGTAAGCACGTTTCATTACAAGTTCAGCTGTCACTGTTCTTTTGTAAGCAGGGTCCCCAGCATTACTGTAGCCCCATCCGTAAGTGTTCGTTCCATTGTTATGTGTGATACATATCTGTGTACTCTAATATTCATTTGAGACTTCAATTGTATAACTGTTGCGCATCAGCTGCCCATTTTCAGTCTACAAATATTACATTTCTTCTTCTGTCGATGTTCCTTGGGACTCTTAGTTCTGGCACCTGAAGCTGCAAGTGTGCCAATAGTCTATTCGCGAGACTATCACCCCAGAAATTCGAGGGTAGCCTACAAACGCTGCGTTTTCCGAGATGCTACCACCCTTGGTGCGGTAGCCCATAATCATGCCTTTCTCAACGTCCGGTAAATCACTTCCTATTGTTCACTTTTGATCCATTTCGAACATTCGTTACGTCTGGTCCGCCTACATATTCGTGGTCGATCATGATGCATGTATTTTAACGTGTCGGGCTAGTTCAGAATCCGGGTTGGTCACGTGATTCTGCTTTGAGTGTGTGTTTCTCATGTCAATTTGTGTGGTCTGAAAAAATACTATCTGTATATATAAATTCTTGGGTGATTTTAGTGATCGCCAAACATTAATTTCATGTAATTTTCATCCATCCCGCTCATAAATAGTTTTCATTTTAATATAAAATTGTATTTTGCAATTTTGTTTTCCTTCCATGAAGATTCAAAATTTATTTATATGCAGCTGGGAATGATATGTATGAGTAGAGACAGTAGAATTTCGCGAATTCGCCAAAAATTTAAACACTCAAGAAATCACATGGAGTAGCACTTCGTGAAAATGTCATCTCTTACTCGCGAAATTTGGACATTTTGCTTCCATTCACGAATTCTGAGCACTACTCATGAAATTATACCAATTTTATTAACTCGTTCAGGGGCTCCACAGTCTAGTGGTTAGAGCATTGAATTCATGTTCGTGTGGTCCCGTGTTCAATTCCCGGCTGGAGTCCCACTTTTCGGCGTCCACCCTGCGTCGTGAGGCAATTTGGGGAGTCAACGTGAATAAAGACGTGACGTCCACACTCGGTCTGGTAAACCCCTGATACGTCTGTTGGTGGTTAGGTACGCGCAGTGGTGACCACACAGCCGTTACTCAGGTGGACGTAGTTCCACCAAACACGGACAGATGGCGTTGGGGCAGACTCAGGGCGTATAGGCCTGTTACACCAGTGTTTTTTTTTTATTTTATTATTATTATTAATTCGTTCACGAAAATAATACCTTTAGAAACTGAAAAAAATACAATTCGTCTTCAAAAACCTATCATCGAATTGTAGTAGCACAGAGAATGTTAGAATGTAGTACACTTTATCCTTCATTGGTGGCAGTAATTTTGCTAACATGGTTTACCATCTAGTGGAAAGATACGAACTATATTATCACAAGGCCGTTCATTGTATGCGTTTGACGTTAACTGCGGTGAAAATCTTTCGGGAAGCAAGTCGACCACGTGAAATATGACGTCATCGTAAATCTCGCTATCGGAAAGATCCGAGCAAAGTTTCAAATGAGAGATTATTTCAAAGTTTTCGTGCTTGCTGCTCAACAATCGAACATATCTGAACATGACAAATTTGGAACTGGGTTCATCAAATGTCTATGAAAATTGAGCTGCGTGATTAAGAAAGAAGTTCTTTGATAGTTGTACATGTGTTTATTAAAAATTTTCATGCCGGTTTTTGCAAATGGGTAAGAAGTATGTGAAAGAAATTCACTTTATTTAGGCTTTTAGCAGCATGCGTTAGTGCAAGATTTCTCTCTCAAGTTTAAAATCTTCATTTATTTCAATTATTTATTCTTAGCTATTCAAGAAATTTGCCTTGTACTCAAGAAATTTTACCTTGTTCTCATGAAATGTAAACATCTTTATTCACGAAATTCTACTGTCTTTACGTATGAGTGATGTACAATTCGTTAGTAGTCCTGCTGGCATTCCATATATTATCTTCAGCGGCCGTAGCTCCGTTGATAGGGCTTTGGCTTCGCATTCGGATGGTCGTGGGATAGGGCGCAAGGGCCACCCCTGCTGACTGAGATCCTGGGCGTAGTTCTCTCCAAATCCTAACCCTTCGTTACAGTAACTGTTGGTAATATCCTGTGTAAAAATGGCCTCTTGAACTGTATTAGGAATTCTTTTTCTACATGCATAAATAAATTATTTTACATGTATACTATGCAAAATACATATTATTATATGATTTATTTACATTGTTCTTATGATACTGTATGATCTCTTACAGGTGGGCGAAAGAATAAGGGTAATATTGGATTGTGATGATAATACGCTATCGTTCGAAAAAAATTACGAGTTCCTTGGTGTGGCGTTTAGAGGTGAGTCTACTTTCCTCACTTAGTACCATTGTTTTGTTAGTTAATAAAATTTAATATTCACATTTGTATATATTTCTGTAATCTTACACTAACGGAAATATTAAATGACGGAAATCAAACACCCTAATTCTAAAGCAGATCTGTTCGATACACTGCTTCGTATTTTTCGAAATATTTCTTTTATCAGAGAATAATTGATAAATCTCTTTCAAACACGGATTTATTTAACCTTAGATTACTAAACCTCCTTTGAGAAACAAAAAAATACTAAACACTCGTCAATTGTACGACTCAATTGTGTTCCTTTGTATTTTTACACACGGTTAGTGTAAATCGTGAATAATGAATCAATTCCAATGTTTCTGTAAGTGCTTTTTCCAAATCAAGAATGTACATAATATTAGATGTTACAGGAGAAAAGAAAATAGATCCGAGATATGTTAGAAATACCGGAATAAAATATGTTAGTTGTGTGTATTTATAAAGAGGATCAGTGAGATAATGATGCGAAAAATGTAACCAAATCTATTGTTGCAGATTGATAGGTTGCAGGTATAACGAAACTGATGCAGTTTGAATGCATTCTTCTAAAATAAATGTTTGTTAGTCAGGAATTTGAAAATTAAGGTTTGAGAAGTTAGAATTTTGTAAACTTTAGCTCGTGGTGTCTGATCAGTTTTTACTTTTTTTTCTTTCGGTCTTTATCACCTGTGACTGGGCATCCTGGGACTGGACATACTTGGCATAGTAATCATCTTCATGATTTTTTTTTTGTCTTTCTCAGTCATGTGTCCGATATAATTCAAGTTATCTCATCATTTTATCGCAATCTCTTTCATCTGGGCTAGCCATACTTTTCTACTCTCTCTTTCTCTTCAAAATAAAGGCCAATTGTATTTCGGAAATGTACAATACATTCCACATCATGTATAATACACAAATATTGAATTACTCAACAACAATGGGAAAATATAAACCAAAAAGTATGATCTTTGCAGAACAAAGAAACCCACGTCATCACAAACCCTCGTAAAAATTGCGACACAATGTAGTAAAAAGAATAACACAAACGACTCAGACTAACTTCAGTCTGGCAGTTGGCAGAGGTGTGTAAGATAGGAAGGTACTGGAAATGGGGAAAATTATAAACGCGCAGTTCATTAGGTAGATTACTTTCTCTATTTCGAATCGTAGTAATCTAGGGTTATTAATGGTCATAAGTATTAGCGTGCTGAGCATAAGTAAAGGCTAAAACTATCCTCTGTGCGATGGTCGGCAGATGGGAGATAGCGCTTCTCATATTCTTGACCTACGGCACGAACTGAGGTAGGGTGGTCCTTTCCCAGGGTGCCCAGGAATACTAAGGACACACTGGTACTCCATTTGATAGGAGGCTGATCGCACCGAGCTTCCGTAGCTCAGTGGTAGAGCGTTGGCGTAGCATTCGGGAGGTCGTGAGTTCGATCCCAGCGGCCGGTTATTCACACCAGGCAAATGCCACGATGGTACCAAATACATAGGCCCTGGCCAACACCTTCCCGAATCCTTTCCCCCTCCTCTATTCCGGCCTGAGCGTTAGTTGCCTAAAGCTCATAAATAAAATTCAGTTCATATCAGTGTCCTAGCAAGAAATTAATACCTAGGCCACCCGATTCCTAGTCAGACGCGCTACCGTCTGTCACGGCGACTGAGCATAAGTACCTTAATATTTGCGCCAGTTAATTAAATGAAATTGATGTTATACTGATAGAATTTGCTCTAATAAATTTTGGGATGCAGTCTGGAGAATGTTGTGATAAACAAAGTTAAGCCTCACTTGCTTTATCTTGAAACATATAAAAGATACTTACATTTTTGTTATTTTTAAAGAAATATAACTTTATTTTTATCTTAAGGATTCGTATTAAATGTTTTTTGTTATATTAACCGTGCATAACTCCTACTTAGAGAGAGGTCGCAAGATTGACGGTGCAGTTTGCACTTTCAAAATTAAATCATCGGGTCGTAGTTTAATTCATTTGAAGTAATTTTACTTTGATTATTGTGTTTGTGTTTAAGTAATTCTTAAACTGTACTCGCGAAGGTTTTGTGTATTTTAAATGTGTTGTTCCAGGTATTAGTATGTAGTTTGCTGTAACATTATTTTGGTATATATATGTAAGTTTCCATTAATATATTTTACAATCGTACGACCCTAGCAGATGAACATAAATTACGTGTATTTAAAAATAAGGTTTTGAGAAAGATATATGGGCCGAAACGGGACGAGATGACTGGAGAGTGGAGGAGACTGCATAATGAAGAACTCCACGGACTGTACGATTCACCAGATGTTGTAAAAATAATGAAATCGAGACGACTAAGGTGGGCAGGGCATGTAGCTCGGATGGGGGAAAAACGACGATTATATTCTATCCTGGTTGGAAGGCCCGATGGAAAGAGGCCATTGGGAAGACCGAGACGTCGTTGGGAGGACAATATTAGAAGAGATCTTCGAGAAGTAGGTGTTCGTGATGAAAACTGGCTTGATACTGCCCAGGATAGAATCCAATGGCGAACGTTTGTTACTGCGGCGATGAACTTGCGAGTTCCATAAGCCATAGAGTTAGTTAGTTAGGTTTTTTTAGTTATCTCCGTTTTTATAATGATTAAAACCCTCTTCCTTAATCGCCTTTGAGTATGGCCCTTTTTTACATAAACTTTGAACTCAAATTGAAAAATATAAGGAAACCTTTATACTGGATTGACTTATCGTAAGTCTCGTATTCATGCGGTGTTCTTAACGAAATGAAAAACCTACGTACGATGATAAAAGTGGACTTTAATTTCTTGTAATGTTAAAATGTATCACCTTCCTTATTGCCGATGTACGTTAAAGAATTCGCGATGGCAATCAAAGCGAAATGGATAGCCAGTAAAATTCCCTAAATGAGATTTTATTGGACATCATGGATATATATTTAGTGTGGTCTGATCGTGTATGAATTTGTCACAGAACAAGTGAAAAACATTCAGTTCGTCAGAGAACAAGTAAAAGCCAGTACCCTCTTTGTTTTTATAGAAGTGTAATAATAAATGCGTTGTATAATTCAGAATAGTTATTCTTAAAAACTGTACCCTTATAGGGACTAGTTTTATTTTTAAATTTTGTTTATAGATTTTAGGCATTTTTTGCTCAGGCCAGGTTATGGTAGGGTAGAGAATGGGGAAGGTATAACCCAATGCCTTAAAGGTACCATCCTGGTAGTGTTCGCCTGGTGAAACAGAGGAACTTTGGGAAACCTAAGTCAGGATAGTCGACCGCGGGTTTCGAACCCCGGCGCTGAGTTTGTAGGAACTCGTGTTCAGTGCAAGTAAATAAATTACACAAAGACGTACCGTCTAGCAGGCTTTTAATTTACGAGTAAGCTTCTCCGGCCAATTTAGGAGTAATGGAAATGGAACTCTTGTTGCATACATACAGAATTTGAGGTCACTATTCGGTTCTCTTGTGTAGATCCTTGATCCAGTTACAAGGGAAGTACTTAAGTCACTAGTGTTAGTTTTTTGTGAGAGTAAGTCTTTGTCACTAATTTGTGGTCGCTAATTAGCACGATAATGGTCATTTGTTTTGCAGTTGGGTCGTTTATCCGCTACGCCCTTTAATCCATTTCAAACCAAATGGTAAATACGTCTTTGCCACAAATTTTTGACACTCTTCACTACTAATGTGTTAATAATGTTATCTATCTATTTATACGATGTTTACGGTAGACATTCATACCTTTCCATTTTCATGGAGGTGCCTTAAAACTTGCGAGAATCGGGGTGGTCGTTCCTTGTATTTTTCATTTAATGTTTAATTTTGCGTTTTTTCTAGCTTTTCCTTGTACTCGAATGAAACAGACGTCGAACTTTACGCTATCAGTATTAAAAGTAGATAGTGATTTGCAGGAGGATTTGTTACTCTTCGACTAGCGTTAACGTTGGCAGGTGTCGGTACAGTATTTTCTTTACGAGATTTCCTTTATTCCCGGAAAACGAGTTGCGAGGAGAAAAAAACGTTACATATTCTGAATTTAAAGTCCAACCATATTTGAAGTGTAACCAACAACAGCATTATGACAAGTGCGTGAGAAACTGTGAGAGTGTGATATTTGACAGTTTTCAGTTTCTCTTGGAGTCTATTGACAGTAAGTGTGATTATTTTTATGTATCAACATTATAGTAGACAATTATTTGCGGGGCTGTTGAACAGTCTCAAGCCAGCATCAAGGTTGGTAGCTGTTGCTAAAATTTATAAATCAACATAGTTTTTTACTTTATTTCGATCAGAAATTTTCCTGGAAAATAGTTGAAGGAGAAACAAAGCGATACGACAATTCCGGGGTACACAGTATCGTGCCAAACACAGTTCTAAAAGTTTCTGCCATTTTGCTCCGCGTGAAGCGGAAATTAATGGGCTTCACCACACTAATTAGAGATCCACAATTACGTCTCTAGTGACTTAAGTACTTTCCTCGTTAGATCAGACTGGTATTGTATGAGAGTTTATTGTTACACAATACATGGGGGACAATGCCGGGATGGTACCTTAAGAAAGACCCTGACTGATACCTTTCCGATCCTTATCTAACTCATCCCGGCCTGAACCAGAGATGCCAAAATCCTTAAATAAAATTCAAACATTGGGAACAACCTAAGACCAAGCCTATTATGTGCCTTATCGGTGAAAACTATTGCTTTTATTTGTGTGATTCGTGCTTCAAATTAACTGCGTTGTATACATAAGATGCTTTTAGAAGTGGTTAAAGATAATTACAGGGTGAGAGCTTATTAACATTTTTAAACGTAAATAAATGACAAGGAAAGGGGAAGGACATGATGGTATTTACGTATATAGAATGATCACAGATGAACCACAAATATCGACTGTTCGTCCTTATGAACAACTTACTGTATATATATAAATGATAAAATGACGTAGTAAAAATGAGAGGAGATTCAGTCAGGTTTCCTGGCATCTCACACACAGTAAAGGTCGACCTTTCCCAAAGGCGTTGTCACACAATAGGAATGTAAAAGGACAGAGAAGGAGTGGTGGTACGGAGCAGCCATGTTACCAACTGAAAGCAGGTAATTGAGTGACCAGGTCATGGAAGCGGGGAGTTACTAATTTTGCCGGAAAAAAACACTAAAGGGCGAAGGAAGTTGGGAGACCGGAAGGTAACTGTGAGTCGATGAGAGGCTTCCTAAGGATAGAATCTCAATTAAAACAATCGATGGAATCGTTTAATTTTAAACATCACCTGTCTGTTTTGTGTATATGGCCTTCGATTGGTAATTCTTTTAATGATCTATTAATTGGACGCAGTTATACAGTGTGGAATTAACTCCATGCGTAGTTTTGTAATATGAAACCAAATCCAGCACTGGTTCTGCAATGTAGAACCATTGCCTAAACTTACGTTTTCGCTAGAGCAAATTTAATGAAACAGGAGAAATAAAATTAAACGCTCATGTGGGACGTCTATAGAGGGTATCACGTTCCAGGCTGGAGTTGAATCATTTTTTGCACAACATACTTTAGGCCAGGGATGTTCAACATTTTGGAAATCGTGGGTCATACAATTAATTAGTCTTATGATTTTAACTTCCTGTCTTAAATCATAGTTTCGAGCATATAGCTGGCGGGCCATTGCTCTGTTTTCAGTTTTGATCTTTATAGAAATAAATATAACGAGAAAAATGACGCCTGCTTCCTAATTACTTAACTGCATCCAATTATCGTGTAGATTTAATGAACTATGTAGCCTATGTATTAATTTCCAATTGTTGTTTGTATTTGCAGGGTTACCCGATAAGAGATTATATCCTTCTGTTTCTGCAGTGTACGGTAATACAGAAGTCTCTATGGTCTACCTTGGTCCTCCATTGGATGGTTAACAGTGAAGTGTCTTAGAAATAAACAAAGGGGAAACAAATAAGTTTTATTTTAAAAAATATATATATATATATATTGTCGTGAATAATTCCAAACTCTTTAAAAAAGGAAAAAGTGATGATCCTAGGGTCTTTGACATTTTTATTACTTATAATTGCATAAGTAACATGCAGAGAAAATCAACTGTGTTATTCTATAGAAGACATTTTGTACTACGAGTCTCTTTTGTTCTGTGTTTCTGACAGAACCAATGAGTAACGACTTTATTCTTGAAGACTGCACACGTAATTGAAGGCCAAAAGTGGTTTGTTGTTGTTATTTATACTTGTCAGTCTGATGATAGTTTTTTTTTTCACTTGAGCTCATCCGGTGCCAAGAGGTGAATGTGTCCATTTGCATTTTTTCCCTTCTTTTCCGTTTTTTTTTTTTAAATTATGTTGTGCTTTTCACTGCCGTAATTTTGTTAGGCTTAAAATTTCCAAATACATATACGATTTTTTTTTTAATAGTTGATACACACGAAGGATACAAGCTGCACTGTTAGTAATGTCTTTCAAAGTAATAATGTGAGAAGTGATGAATTATTTATATTAGTCCATTTTATTTTATTGTTCCAGTGAAGTATAATGTCTATGCTGTTAGAAAATCTTCCATGAATGATAAAAAAGCAAAAAAACTTTATAGGAAAGTCGATCAAATATGAACGAGACTTTTTGAATAGGAGCGGGATATATATTATTAACATTCGTCGTTGAGGCAACGGGAAGCTGTTGGTAGGTATCTCGAAATGGGTACTGGGCTGCTGTGTGTTTAGTAGTGAGCGGAAGGTGCTTGTTACGGTTGCGTAACGCATAATTATTAATTTTTCATCGTGCGAAAATGATATTTAATGAAGTTCTTGAGGACTTATCCTCTCAAAAAGAAACATGCCATTTGCTTACTTTACCAAACTGTAGGCATAATCTGTAGTATCGGGACTTCTACTCTGTACAAAACTGTATACACATAGACATAGCCCAAAGAGAACCTGGAGACGCCTATTAACAACTCTCTATAGCCATAGCAATGAGCGTTAGAATTGTACAGATCCTATTCAAAACGTTTCGCTAATAATTAAACGACTCTCGTATTTTTTTCTGGACTGTTTTAAGTTTTCTATACATTTTTTTTTTCTACCGTAAAAATTTTTGTAGAATCAAGAGTTAGTTCCATGGGTAGTGGGCCCATGAGTTTGTACTAGTTTTTGTGCTACTACAATTGCTTTGACTTCACATTGTAATTAGGTATACCCAGAATACTTTCTTGTGACTGATATATGACTCATTCACTGAACTGACCACCATGCCACTTTAGTGGCACATTGTTCCTGGTAGGGTTGTGGTTAATTTGATTTTGTTTTCAATTTTTTTTTTTTTTTTTTTTTGTACGCGAATTCAGGCCTATATTGGCTCCTAGTTTTAGTGCAATTGTATTCAGTTTCATTCCATAATTGCTGAATGTTCTGACTATGCTCGATCCATCCACGTTCTCTACTTAATTGTGCGTCTCTTTTCTAATAATCAATCAGAACAATTCATTCAGTTCGATCATGTAGCTACTGGGGCCAAAACATTGACTTTGCAATAACATTTTCATATATTAAAGAAAAAATCGAAGCAAAAAATGCAAAAATATACAAAGCTTTATCAGACAGTCCTCGCTGGATGAGTGTTTTTGCTCATTGTCATGCATTCAAGTGGTCTTTAGTTTAATTCCCGACCGGATCACATTAAACGCAGTGGTTCAAAATCCACTTCAAACTACATGTCTCGTCCTTGAGATATCATCGGCATTCAGGTTTTAAACTTGTCTTTGACTAGAGTACTAACCATTATCACTTTATGACGGAGAAACTAAGAAATCAAAGTACTTGTACCGTATGTACAAAGTGGATGATTACTAAGCATCCGTACTGCACTCGTTACGCCGCCGACTTCAGTTTCACACTAGGAAAGCAAGTAGGTTCGTTTTGAGTCCTGTTTTTCCCAGCGATCCTCATTAATGTTTTTCAGGATTTTACTTTCGTTTCACTAGGTTAATGCTGGGATTGTACCGAATTTGAAACCTTGGCCCACGTTTGCTGACTTCTGAAAAGCAGCGTGAGTTTGAATCTCTTTCACAGTAGCCATCATGATTTCCCTCAGTCCCATCAGAGGATTGTCGTGAAATATCTTCAATAGAAAATGGCTTCTACCTGCCTCGTTCCTTCTCCCGCGCTATTGCAAAGTGTAAGACAAGCAGCAGGCGCTGTCAAGGCCAGAAATGTAAAGTTTATCTTGAAGTATATAAAAGTACAAATTTAAGTCAGACTAATTTAAGATTGCTTTCTTTGCATCTTCCCTGTTGCTGTTTCTCTGATTGGTTATTAGAATCTCTTAAAGTTAGCACCCATTGTGAAGTATCATATCGATTTTGTATGCATGAATGTGTATATCATATACATGCGTATGTTTTATTTAGTTCTGAATATTTTAAGATGTTTAAAATTGATTTTTTTTTTGACAATGGAGATGTACGAAGACGATTGATTTGTATTCAACATGCTCTCCTAAAACCATATGTCATTTAATCACTAAATTAGAAATTTGGTAATATATAGCAAGTAACTTTGTTTTTAGTCAAGTCATTTGTATATGTTGCAGGCGACAACTTATTGTGTGTTACTTATCGTGTTCTATAATTTTGTTCACTCGTAAGACCAGTGTTTTATAGATAACTTATTTTAAAATGTTGTTATCAATAAGGCATCCATTTATTGCAGTACAAACATAGAAAAATGCTGTCCCAGAATGTGTTTTTTATGAGCTGTATTTTGTTTCCGACTCAGGTTGAAAAAAGCAGATTTTTTTTTTAATATATAAGGAACAATGGCCACAAACTGTCAGCTTTTAAAAATCATTTTATTGACTTTCTTGTAATAGATATTATGATTGAAATCGAGACGTATAAAGATGTACGACCGCTGCCGTTCCCAGAACCTTTTGATTGCTAAGCCAAGCTGTACCAACTGAGCAACGGCCGCTCGGTATGAAAACATCAATTTTTCTAAGTTTTTTTTTTTTAAATTTAAAATTCCTGATAAAACTCGAAGTAACAGAAAAATAGGCACTTGAGCTAAATTTACTGGAAGATTTTCTTTGAAAATTCGGCCATACTTGGGAACTAAGTGTACATTTTGAATATATTTGTTTTTTCTTTTCAAGTCAATATAATAATTTAGCAATGAAGGTAAATTATATTGTGATATAACTGTCACAATCTATCCTAAACTACGTTCCGTTGATTGTAGAAAAATTGAAGCTGCAGATGATTTTCGTTCCTCTCAAAAAAGACTTGGAAGAAAAAAATGTAATTAAGAACTGCCAGTGCCTTTTCTTGCTGGTACGGTTTTGTTTCTAAACTCCCTGCCATATTCCATCCCAGAGGGTTTGTTGTAACTAAAGATCTTTTGCCAATACCGACTATTGTTTAGCAATGTATAATAATTTTTAAGTTGATTTTTATTTTTGTTTACTTGGAAGTCAGTTGCACTGTTTTTCATTGCGAAATACCAACTTTATTTTTAACGCATTACAATCAATAGGAGAGGGAGGACCGAGGCATCGGTAGAAATATTTTTCGATTTGTATTCGGTGTCATCATCATCATTTCTTTCGAAGTTCACATTAGACCTTTGCTAACTCGTTGAATCTTTTGCCTATCATGAAAAATCATTCATTTGTGTACATACTGAGGATACATTTCTAGTAGTAAATGGAGTGTAAATGATCGTAACCGACATGTCTTAGGTCAAGTGCTTGATTTCTTGTAACTTATCCACCTTACTTTCTTTACTCAGGTTATTTATAATCTCGTCTTCTCCACTTCTGTCAATGAGTGTTGGTCTCTCATGAACGTGCCGGGGAGAAATGGTGGTGAAACGCGTCGAATAAAATAATTAATAATGGTTTCTGTAAACGACGGAGTCTTACTAGAATACGCCACGTAAGTGAAATGATTCTTTTGCAAAGCGACATGCTTGAGCGGGAAACTATAATTTAAAATTAACTACTTATATGAGGTTGAGATGAACCTCGAAAGGGTATAGGCGAACAATGTCAGGCCTGTGGGACCGCTGTGACTCAGTGATAGAGCGAAAACCTTGCCTTCCACATTCTTTTACCCATATACTGAATAATAAGCACATGATGTGGTGAGTTGTAAATCTTAAGTTGCTGTGTATGCCTTAAATGATATCCCGTTCGTACTGAGATATACAAAATTTACAGAGTGGATATGCATTACGTTCGAATCCTTTGTATGCTAACCGTTCTGGCTGCAGTGTTTGCAGAATTTTTCCTTGGTTCTACCAGAAGTAGAGGTCCTTCCTTTCCCCCGGGAGTTGTGCGCGCTGAGGGATGCCACTTGTCAGACTTCCAACGGGCATGGACCATAATTACATCAACACCTCATAATCCTATGTATTAAATAGGAGAGTAAAAGATATAAAAGAATGACTATAAAATTGTTTCGTTAGTAATTCAAAATTTATGTTCTTTGTTTCTCGTCAGAATATTAACACTTAATTTTTGGCAGTAATACATTTTATCATCTCTTTCGCTTCAAGAGCGAACGCAAAATTGTCGCGGACATTTTCGCCAACAGTTTGATATTTTCTCTTGATTTGTTTATGACAATAATCGCTTCCACGCAGGAGTCTTCCATTTTTACTTGTTTTCCATGGATCAATTTAAGATGCTCACTTGTGGCCCCGGAAATACCCGGACTCAAATCTAGAAACAACTTATTCTGGTCTGAGTGCCTCAGTTACAACAGACGAATGGGAAGATGTGCACGCGGGTGGAAAGGGTTAATGTGGTTTAATTAAACCAAGCTTCGTAACGCTGGCTTTAGGGTATTCAAGAGTCAGTATTGGTCACCTATAGAACGACTGCTAGATATCGAAATTGGAACTCGAAAATGTATCACCGTTAAAACTGCGAGGGAGTCAAATTTCGAAGTTCACACTTCCCATGGGAGAAAGATGGAATGGGAAAGTTAACAGCCCTGATCGTTTTTCACCTGTACGGAAACTAGGAGACACTTTAAAGTGGCTGGTTCCAGAATTTGAAACTAGCGCCTCACACTACTTCTAAGTCACTATGCTTGGTAGATCTACAACTTTTATTCAAGTCCAAACTATGGCATTTTTAAAAGTGTATTTAAGTTGCATATAACTTAAAAAATGTACGGGAGATTTAATAATAGTATAATTATTTTATAACAGGGATTTCGAAAGTCGGTGATGTGTTTTTGACATTTTATATTTAGTCGTCCATTTTTGCTTAGTCCTGTTTGCATATCTTTCCTCTCCCATTGATTCTTAAGAATAAAAAGGAATAAATGGACTGTATGAAACCTTGCCGTTAGACCCGAAAGTTTGCCAAACGGATCTAGAAAAACAATAGCAGATAGCGTATGCGAAATACTCAAAAAGCTTTTATTTTTTTTTTTTTTTGTGAAAGTACGTTTGAAATAGCAGTGCAACTGGCCTGACGCAGATTTCGTTTTGCAGTAAGGAAATTTAAAAAAAAATGTCACTGTGATAATTATGTTGTAAGTTTTTTTTTTTTTATTTGTTATTTGTTTGTTATTTCTTTTAAGAGTTTCATTCTGTTTGATTTTGTGCAGTATGTGTGTGTGTATACATATGTGCGTGTATGTATCAGCAAAATATGTGTTTGAAGTAATATATGTTTGGGTGAATGTGTGTGTGTATGCGTGTTCTAAGACTTTAGTATAAAATTGCTGTGCACTATGCAGAAATGATTTCATAATGAAGATGGAGAATTAAATATAAAATACAAGGACAAAATGGCATTTTATATAAATATAGCTGTAAAGGTTTAAACAAATTGAGGGTGTCATATCAAAAGGGAGTGCCAATATAAAGATAGCAACAAGGAAAAAAAATATGACCGGTCTTTTGAAGTGTTCGGAGTCTTAACGTAAAAATCGCCTCAACTAGTATTACATGAAAAATTTGTAAGTGTTAGAATACCATCAGTGGACCATAGCACCGCCAGTTCACGTTCAATTCATGGCATCCAAAAATAGCACTTCGCATCTTTTGATGCAACACCCTTCAACTATGAAGCTGTGTGATGTGTGGTGGATTATGATTGCCTTAGCACAAAAGCTGCGGAAACTATTATATCAGGAAAAAATAAATAAATAAAAAGCATATATACATAATGTAATGTAATTAGACAAGAAAATTCTGTGGTAATTTTAAAATCATAATTCACACGTTGAATCATGTAGCTAATTTGCTTTGTATGGAGATGAGTTAGATTCAATTTTGAAGTGGGAGGTAAAAAATTAAGTACAGAAAAAGCAGAAGATATAATCAAAATTGCGTATTTATATAGTTTTTTTTTTATATGCATGATTAGTATTGGAAACTAATAAAAACATACCATAACTGCTTTTGTTTCGGATATTTGTTAGATATTTTTTTTTCAGTCATTTTGTTTTGTACATTTCTTTTATTTGTGTATAGTCTTGTACAGTGTACAGTTGTGGAAGGATACTTGGTTGGTTGTGCATTTGATTTGTCTATATATGGTGCTTAAGCAACTCAGGAATGGAGAATTTTTTTTCTTCTCTTTTTTTGTGTGTGTAAAGCCAGTAATGTTAAGACTTAGATGTTTTAATCCGTAAATTGTCAAAATATGCGTAGTTAACGTTTATCAAAAGTACAAATTTCACTGAGTTTCGATGCGGTCGCGGACAGAAACTGATCCAAACTGTGTAGAGAGGATCTCATACTGGACCAATACGTCAATAAAATTGATCCTGGGGACGTTATAGATCTTGGGATATTTCCACGTACTCGTATGTGTTTTCCAACTTGAAACATTTCACCCAGTCCCCGTGAGCTGGTGAGAAAAGTCGCTACGTTCAGATTTCTGTAGAGGCGACACAGAACCGGTTCCATCTCTACATTCTGTGACAGAGAAACTAGCTATAACAGGGATCTCCGAATACTAGGCAAATATACTTCGTAGTTTTAAAAGTTAGAATTTATATTTTTAGCTTCGAAAGAAGCAAATGAAATGCTTCCATGAGCGATGGACTGTAAAGAAGCAAGGACATTTACTAGAACTGCTTATGCGGATAGCTTAAGTACTAATTTCTGTTTTTAACCTGTTGATTTGTTAATAAAAGCTATTATAGAAACCGTTGTGCCATTTGTAACAGTTATTAGTGCTATCACAGGATCTTAATTCGTACTCAGTAGTATCCAGATTAGTTCCTGAGTGATAGATAGAGTGAAACATGGAGAATACGATCTTTTGAGTTTCAGAGTGGCTAAGGGTTAGTTCTACAATCGACCGCTAAACTTCTAGTCAGCGCTAAGTTGAGGCCAAGTCTGATTTTGGCCAATGAGAGTTGGCCTTAACTTAGCGCTGACTAGAAGTTGAGCGGGCGGGCGATTGTAGAACTGACCCTAACTAAAGTAGTTTTACTAATTTAAACTTTACCTAAATATCTGCCGTCGTAAACGTTAGTCAACTAGTCAGATGTAACAAACCTGTTACTGTCTTCAGATAATTTAGCGAAGGGGAATCGAATATGTGATAATGTGCGTTTACAGTTTTAAAAAAAAATCATACTGTGCGTACCAGGAAATATGTAAGATATGTGAAATGTACATATATGTCTTAATTTAATCATCTAAGACGGTAGTGGACACTGAGAAATTGTATTAAACGTTTTGCAAGTGTTGCCAGGAAATGGGAGAAACCCTTATTTCATAAAAAAAAAAAAAAGGATTGAATGAGTTTTTTTAACAGTCATAATTGTACAACTGATAATATAAAAAATGGACTGTGTGTTTAATTGACCTATTACTAGGAGACGGGTATCCTACGTGAAAGAAAGCGGGTGTATAGTATGTTAATGTTTAAATGCCCCAAGTATGTCATCGCAGAAGGGAGTCCAGGATGGTAAGTTTTCCGTGTGGGTATTTAATTCTGGCTTATTTTGAATGAAATACTGACAATAACTCAAATCTTGGTGGTCCCCCTTCATCGATGACATACTTAGAACACGTAAACATGAACATACCATCCACCACCCTTTCAGTTGAGACACCCGTTCCCCTAGTAACACACAACCAGTTGTTTTGTTTTTTATATTAGTTTCTACAATTATTCATATACATATTGTAGAGTTTATGTACTTTCTACTAGACATGTTCCAAAAATAAATAATTTAGCAATATTTTCATAAATAAAATTGCCTTTCGTGTTCTGGCAACATTTACAAACACTTGAATACTAATTTCCAGTGTGCCCTAGTGTAAACATATATGCATGTATTATATGTTTTCTGGTAGGTACACACACAAATAACATGGTTTACAACTAAAAAATACATATTATTACATATTCAATATTCCCCTTGTTATATTTACATACAGATTGTTGCAGAAAAAGCTTCGTATCTGACTAGTCGACTACAACACTTACGAAGACAGACATTTCAGGAAGTTCAAATTTGTAATCCTGACACTCCTTGCGTTACGCCATGTCTTTATAGAGTAGTTTAATTTGATGTAATGTTTTTGCAATTTAAACTCATAATTTAAAATAAAAACCGTGAAGATCCATTTCATATTACTAATATTTCTAGAATTAGGGTGAAATCATTTCATTACCTCAGTAGGAAAATTGTGCATTTCAGCGCGTTTTCTTTTAGGAATATTATAATGTACCTACGACCTCTGAATTACGAAGTCAGTATCAAATTAAAATCTGGCTTTTGCTAGTGTACATGTATTCTTTTTATTGTTATTGTAAATGTAATAATTTTTGTTAATTAGGGAAGTAGAAAAGAAATCACATGACCGTTAGAAACTAAATTACTTAATGCAAAAGAACTGAAGTTTTAATTTTTTTTATCTGAATTATGTATGGAAATCAGTTTGGAAGGTTGTATCTGTTATAAGAAGTGGCGGTGTAATCAAAATGCAGTCATCAGAAGATGTGACAACCCCGAAGGGGGCGGGGGGAGCACTGTTAATATAACACACATCCATTAACTTATCCAAAGTACTGGTAATTGGTGAGGAGGAAATAAAACGAGTAACGTGAGTACACACAGATCCATACAAAGTGGTCAAGGCGGAAAAAGTTCTCCCAAGTTCAGAAAGATTTTACAATGTGAAAATATCAGCCGTATTTAATACAGAAGCAAAATTATTATTTCGCATTATTATACTCGTGTTACATAACTTGTTCCTTCTCTTGGCCACTTTTTATGAATCTGAGTGTACAAATTTATGATTACGTATCAAGCAAGCATCACACTGTCGTTTCCTATAATTTTTGTTCTAGTCCAAGAATTTAAAATTATTATTAGTTCATAATTTAATAATTAGAACGACGTTATGGAGACAGATATGTATTACCAATGAATCTAGCTTATCTCCATTTAAAACAAAACAACAACAATAAGAAGAAGAAAGAACATTTTTCAGTTTGAAATTTAAATTGGTTTCTTCCATTTTCTTAAAACGACTCAGGCAAATTAAAAAAAAAAAA